>JAQJVK010000022.1:9899007-9993669 GCA_035578135.1 Flexamia atlantica
AAATTCGGCCGGTCCATCTGTCGTCAATGACCCAGACTATACGATAGACAATAACTTAACTTTTCACACCATCACTAAGGACCAGTTACTGCACTACGTCTCGGGCCCTGCGCGGCGGCTCAGCCCCCGGCTGCGACGGCATATCGGCCGATTTTTAAAACAACACTTCCAATCGTTGTGTGGACCGTTACTTCATATAATAAATACCAGCATTGTGTCCGGCGTGTTCCCTGATGCCTTCAAGATTGCCAAAGTTGTCCACTTTACAAATCAAATGACATCACAATTAAGTCAAATTTTCGCCCTAATTAGTTTGCTTAGTGTTTTTTCAAAGGTTTTAGAAAAAGTAATCAAAGACCAGTTATCTAATTATCTGGAAATAAACAGAATAATAACCGAAAATCAGTTTGGGTTCAGGAGATCAAAAAATGTTTCTGATGCGCTTTTTAAAATCACTACAGATTTAAATTCAGCACTTGACAGAAATAAACCGTTGCCAAATATTATTTTTTAGATTTAGCTAAGGCCTTTGACACGATTGATAGACAGAAGTTGCTTGAAAAATTAAATTTAATAGGTGTTAGAGGTAATGGCATACAATTGGTTCAGGAGTTATTTTGAGGGTAGGAGGCAAGTAACGTCAATTAATGGGGGTCATTAGCGACACTAAATATATTGATTACGGGGTTGTTCAAGGTTCGACATTAGGGTCCTTTATTGTTCTTAATATACATAAACAATCTGGCCAAATTAAACATTTCAGGTAAATTGTATCTCTTTGCTGACGATACAGCAATTTTTACATGAAGGTAACAATTGGGATTCAGTTTTTCATTCAGCACTGAGAGATCTATCAACAATTAAGTCTTGGTTTGATCAAAATTTATTAACACTTAATATATCAAAAACCAAATGTATGCCAATAGCTCTGAGTGATAGGTCCGATACAAGAATAACCAGTCTCAAACTTCATGTTTGCGGAAAACACTGGTTCTTTAAATTGTGGGTGCGAATCTATTGAAAGGGTTCAAACATACAAATACCTGGGTGTTAATGATGGACAGTAGAATGTCATGGAACGTGCATGTCAAATTTATTAATAATAAACTCAGGAAATTAATTTATGCTTTCCACCAACTCAGTTACATTTTTAACATCAAAAGAAATCAAAACAATTTATTTTGCATATGCACAGTCTATTTTAGAGGGAGGGATATTGGCTTGGGGTGGGGCATACAAAAACAACAATTAAACCTTTATTGATAACACAAAAATCCATACTCAAGGCAGCAATGAGAAGGTGTCGGCGGTACCCGACGGATGCTTTGTTCGATGAAGTCAAAGTTTTAGACGTCAGACAAGCTTTTTATTCGAGCAGTTCTTTGCAACTTACATAAAAATTCAATTACTATTTTTCAATCTCTAAATCATGATTATCTCACCAGAAGTAAAGGAAGTGCAGGAATACAAATTCCCCAAGATTAACTAAAACTTTTTCTACGACAAATTCATTTTATATTTCACACGTTCTGTATAAAAACATTCCAAACTCATGTAAAAAAATATGGATTATCGTTTCCAGTCTTCAAAATAAAAATCAATAACTGGCTACACTCGATTGGGAAGGGAAAATTCAGATAATCTAATTACTTCTGTTTACAGACGATAACAGACCGATATGCTGTGGATGCTTGAATTAGGGAGTGAATGGGATGTGCTGGTGCGAGTTGGTGGGTATGCAAGGTTTGTGGTGTGTGTGTGTGTGTGTGTGTGTGTGTGTGTGTGTATGAGAGAGAGGAGGGAGAGAGAGGAGAGAGAGAGAGAGAGAGAGAGAGAGAGAGAGAGAGAGGAGAGAGAGAGAGAGAGAGAGAGAGAGAGAGAGAGAGAGAGAGAGAGAGAGAGAGAGAGAGGAGAGAGAGAGATAGAGAGAGAGAGAGAGAGAGAGAGAGTGAGTGAGTGAGTGAGAGTTGGAGTGTGCGGATGAGTCGGGTCCGTTTGTCCACTGGTGGGAGGGGGGGTGGGGGGGTCCTACATACCTTGTCTGTCTGTCTGTCCTTATCAAGTTGCACCGTAAGTTCAACAATGAGAATTGTTTATTACAATGTTGTCAAAATATAGTTGGTTAAAAAAAATCTTTATTATTTTCATTTGTGATTTGATTTCCATTCCTTTCCTCAGATTTATCTTTAAATTCTCAGCTCAAGTAATTATTATTAAAAAAAAGAGATAACGACACTCTCTTACGCACGGGCTATAAAGCCTATGTAGGAGAAATTTCATATTTTTAGAACAGCCTAAGTAAAATGTATGTTAACTATGTAATTTGTAAGGATTATAGGCTAGATCTAATGATGTATTGTAAATAATTTTTGAAATAAAGCTGATCTGATCTGATCTGATCTGTCTATGTAATAATGATGACGTCGCAACGTTCTAGTGACGTAGGCCGACTTACTGACGATATGGTTAAGAGCAAAGAAACAGCAAAACATAAATCGTATTAGATGAAACCCACTTTAGCAATGAGTCCAAACTTTTGTATTCGAAAAAGTTTGTAAGGCTCTTCTTGCAACTCTTTTTTTCAATGAAAACTTAATCAAAATTAAAATGTTCTAGTATCTAAAAACTAACATTAGGAAAAAATTTAATTTTTATTTAATCCACTTTCATTTTACCGGCTATTAATAGGACATACCATTAATATATTCAGAGAATGGAAGACCTCGATCCACTATTTAAAGTTTGAAATATTAAAAAAACTAATCATGGAATTTAAGCAGTTTTGTATACAACAAATTTTACTGCCTTAGAATTAAAAAGAAAATAAACTTATTTTTGTATAAAAAAGGGAAAATTTGAATTATTATAAGTTTACAATATGTCTCGCGGGAGAAAATGGTTGCTAAGTTGAATGATCAAATTATTTGGATTGACTCATAAGCCTTTTTCAGCCTCACTTCTCAATACTAAGTTGAAGCTCAATAACACAACAACAATAATATAAGGTTGTTTTGAATTTCCCCCGCAATAGTTGTAGTAAACCCAACTATGCTTTCATTACGAAACACCACAGCCATGTCATTACCGTCATTACGATCCTCCAAAGTGCATTCATATAGGCAATCATATTTCTGTGTCCCAGCAAACATGATTAAAGCTGTTTCAATTACATTCAATAACTACTTAAAGCACTAATTATCAATTAATTAGTCAGTTATTTGTGTGTATGTCAATGACGATTGATCGTATTCATTATATTTGTTGTAGGCACTGTGCATTTATGTTCTATAACATTTATACCAATAATAATTTTATAAATAATGGAGAAAAATATTGCTTTGGTAAAAAATATTTGAATTAATTTTGAAGTAATAACGATAGGTTTTTGTAAAAACATATGTAACCAATAAGCTGTCGTTCGAAAAAGTTTTCAAAATTAATAATTTGTTCTATCCCTACCAAAATTTTTAAAATGTAGAAAAATGAAAGAAACGTTTCTTACAAAAATACAGCTCTTGATAAATTAAATTTAAAAGTCTTAAAACTAATTGCAAAAAAAACAAATAAAAAACTAAAAGTATAACGTAACCTAAGTAAAAGTAAAAGAAAGTTGAAGTAAACTAAAACTAAGTAGGCCTAGTTGCAAAAAATGTGCTCGAGATTTTATTACATTATTTTACTATACTAGCTGTTGAAAGAAGAAAATAATGGTTTTATGCAATCAGCAGACAAAGCCTTCATACTTGTGTGCCTGCTGTATTACAGTAACGAGTTACTAAATAAATATATTTCACATAGATTGGAAAATAAAGTGTACAAAATGTGATTACAACGAAGTTGTAATTATAAAATATAAATGAGGAAATTTACTTAAGTAATGGACAAAAAGTGTATATACTATAGATTCTGCCACCAACGATGAATTTACTGAATTTTTGTTCATATAAAACTCTCAATTAGTATGATTATCTGGCGGAATTGATCAATACAGTACAGAGAAAGATGAATATGTTCTGTTGTGCATTCAATTCAGTTGGAATTCCCAACACGAATTTATTTATAAATTAACCACAGTTAATAGTACAGCTTAAGACAGTTAACTATCAGTAACAAATGTACTAAATTATAAATTAAAAAATTCTAAATTCAGTATATCAATTCTAAATTTTAAGCCAGTTTTATGATTTATTCCCGTTGTTTATTGTTAAGTTGTACGTGTAGCCAACGTTTGTTGCTACCTAGTTATCGTAGAATATGTTTCATTGGATTTAAAACTTAATTTAATATTAAGGACTTTTCTTTGTTAATCTTCATGTGATTTGACTCGGTATTCCTTACAAATAAATTCAAGAATTTAATAGTCACTCGCTACGAACTGATTCTCTAATATTTGATCTGAAACGGGCAGTAAACAATTTCAATTCTGATGATTTATAAAAGAAAAATAATTATGGGATGATATGTCACAATATTTTGTGTATCTGTAATATACAAACAATTTCAAAATGAGAACCTTAAAGTTTTACAGAATAAAAATGAGATGAGAATATTTATGACGTTCTTATCAAAGTAGTAATTAAGTAAAAGGGCCACGATATTTTGACCAGCAATTAAAGTTCGTCTGGAACATTCTCCCATTTAATTATGTAAATAGCGCGTTCGACGCAATCAACTACTTTGAATCCGTTTGGCAGGCACCGAGGTCGGATTCCATTTCCGTATTAGTGGCAATCAGCGATATTTATTGGTATTATCGGAAAAGAATTATTTACAATTTTGAGAAGAAAAGTTTAGGTCGAGAAATCAACATTTCTCACTCAAGTAATTTTTATTGGTTAACTTAATCTTTTTCAAATATAACTTTTATATCCATAAACCTTTACGAAACAAAAATAAATAAATAAATAAATAAAATTTATAAAAAGTAAGTAAATAAAAATTTATATTATAAAAAATTATTTATATATTCATAGCCAAGCTAATTATTTGTGATCCTTTCTCAGCCTGTGTGTAACGTAGGAAAAGTCTGAGCACACCTATTAAATTGTATTTTTTTTAGTTATGCACGATCCTATTATAGTTTGTTATACATTTTGAGAATTAGGAGAATGAATTTCAAGTAAAAAATATTTGGGTTTTATAAGTTGCCTTGACAAATACGGAATGAAAACAAAATGTAAAGATGTATTCGCATGTTTTGTTTCAGCAATGAACAAAAACTATGCCCTTAAAATATTTTCTATTTGAGTTTCGAGCTCAACATAAAGATAAGTAATAAACTACACAATTAAAATTTATATATTGAATTTTATGAAAAAAGTTCTACAATGTTACAATGCAAGATCGTATAGTGATTAATTTTATTAATATAAATAGGTTTGATAAAAGGGAAAATATTTAAGTTAATAACCAATAAGTTTGGTCAACTACGTTTTACTGTAATCACTATCAAGTCAAGATAAAAACAATATACAGGACAAAAAGGAATATTCTTAGGTGTATATTAATAAAACTGAAATAATAATACACATTTACCTTAAAAGATAATGAATAAAATTTAATATGTTATGATTTATATTTTCTATTCAAGCTCAATGTGTAATAATTTTTATTTTATTAGCTTAATATGTATAAAAAGTGAAAGTAAGATCGTAACAAGTAAATTTATTCCAATTTTGATCGGAAACAAATAATTTCCTACTCAAAGATTTTAAAGATTGAACTAATATAAGGTAAGTAGTAAATGTTTCGGAATTCGCGACGATCACTGCAGGCGGAGGTGCTTAAGTGACAAAGCATGTAGGACCTGAATCTGAAGTCTCTCCATTGGCCGGCCTTTGTCCATACGTGTAAAATATAGTAATTGTGTTTATATTCAAACGGTTAACCTTTTGTTTCATACTAACTATTATAGTTATCACTGTGTTGTTTAAATTTTGTATTACAAATTTGAAATGGGGTTTTGAATGAACACCGTATGAACTGGAAAGCAGTAAAAGTTACTGCGTTTCTGTGTTATTTTGTGTTCTTTTCTTTTCAGTATAGTGTTTTTGTGACTGCTTTACAGTACTCTGTTTCAGCTAACTGTTTTGTCCAGGTTATCCTGGCTGTGTGATTCTAATCTTTTTATGTTCTAGGTTCTTTTTTTCCACCTGAAGACGGGATCAGATTCCATATCTCGGAATGTCGTGAAACTAGTTTTTTTACTAATCAGTAATGGAAAATGTCCTCAAAAATCAAAATCAAAAATATAAAATAAAAATTAATGTTAAAAGGTAATTGTAACATTATAATATATATTACGGACTGATTGACTGAGTACGTTTATACGATTCTTTTTTCCAATACTGCAAGAGTATATTTGATGTAAATACGTTTTGTGAAATAAATTTGACTTTGATTTGATTTGATTTTGATTTCTCAAGAGCTAATATACTTTTCCCGAGTAAAAGTAAATACCCCCGTTGCAGCAGACCTGCATACTCAGCGAATTTCAAATGTAAAACAACATCTTTCAATCCAACATAGCGAGATTTAACATGTTTTTGTAAGCTCCATAAGAATAACATGGGGAATGAGTATGCAGGTTTGCTGCTACAGGAATATTAAAACTGGGTGGTTTTAATTCTATATTTAGTAGATCTAAACTAAAAGAAGCTATTTACCAAGTTTTAACAATATATGTTGAGAAATAACCGAGATATAGAATTTTTCTTATTTCCCATAAGGTTAACATTGGGACAACGTACTGTGTTTACCACTTTCAATATCTCGGTAACCAATGGACATAGAGCAGTGATTCAAAATACTAAATTGTTTGTTTTTTTGAGCTGAATTCAATGGTGCTCACACAAATTCGATAAATTTTATTTTTCTATGTGAAAAACTCAAAAACCCCATTTTTGGGGGGGTTTATCCCCCTTTACCCCCCCTTCCGGTGGTCCGATCGGGTTGATTCACGAACTCGTCCAATTGATTACCACTTTACACGTCTGTACCAAATTTCATAAAGATCGGACCATTTTTGCGGCCGCTATCGTGCTAACAGACACATAGATATATATATATATAGATATATATATATATAGATATATATATATATAGATATATATATATATATATAAAAATTCGAACGAATAGTGTTTTTTGCTTCTGGGGGCCCCAAAACGAAAAGTTATAGTGGTCCCGAGCTTAGGTCTTACCATGAGACCTACGGTAATAGCTTCTTCCCTATAGGGGAAATTCGCTAAAACAACCGTTCGATTCAGCAATTAAATGTAACGTCACGTGAAAAAACTGGATGGTTAGTAAATCATTTACTTAAAAAACATTCTCTTAAAATAAAACAGAATTGTTATAAAGCTCTCAAAATGATGTTCACAAACATAATCCAGTTTTTATTCGTGTTGTAATTGTTGATTCTAGAAACAGTCATTCACAGTTTAACTTTCATAATGTAATTGAAAACGTAGCAAACGGAAGAGTCGAGGAAATTAAAATATGAGCTAATTTAATAATGCAAATGTCACGGTCGGCACACGCAAGAGCTCCGCCGCGCCTGACGCTGACATTGTGTTGGAACTTTGTTAAACCTTGACATTAACTAGAGTTATGATAAATATAATTTACAAAATGATGAATGTGTAGAAATATTTTAAGTACAGATAACTATTTGTCAATGGAAATTAAATCATTGTTCAAAGATTCCAAAGTTTTGTGTTTAAATGGTGCTTTTTAAAAGCTTAGTTTTTGTTAAATCATCATGATAAGAGTGAATAACAATATAAACTATTTTAAAATTTATTTGAAAACTAAAAAAGTGGAAGTAAACAAGTTTTATTTACAAATTTTATGCAGTAAAGAGTGTGGTTTTTAAATATTTCAACTTCCCTATAAATAGTTTGCCATACAAAAGTATGCAATTGTTGAAGTGTTTACTTATTTAAAAAATATTAATACAGTAAATTAGAATTAATAAATATGTGATCAAACAATAAATGTATTTGGATAGCGTAGTTAAGTTAGTTGTGTAAATTATCTAATGGGTAAAATTTAAATTAATGCTGTACACAAATGAATTTTCATCCTATCCCTCAAAATAACCGGGATGGCAAAAATCATATAGATTGTTAAAACAAATTTGGTTCGTGAAAAGCATGAATTCAGTCTTTATTCGTGTGACAGAATCCATGATGAATTATCATATGTCAGAAACAATGAGCATTGTAAACGTGATGAATATTGTTCGAAGTGGAATTCACATGACAAACTAGGTTTCAAGCATTCATGGCATTCGCACGTTTAAATTGCGCATACTCGATTATAAAATATGGCGCTCTGGAAAGAGAATTGGCCGCAAGTTGAACTGGACATTCATTACATTATGCAGTACGCTCGGCCAGTGATTGGATGCTATTTGCGCCTCAATAGTGGTTTAGTTATTGCGTTAGATAATACGAAACCCTTTGAAGTTGCAATGGAAATTACGGATGTTGAAAACTAAATGTTGTTTTGATTAATCAATAATACAGGTATTAGAATGAAACATTCAACGATAATATGCAAGCTGGACAAATTATAAAAAAGGTAAGAAAATAGTTTAAAGTAAAAAAGTAAAACGTTTTATATTTGAGTTGTTTTGTACAGTCACACAGTTATTTTAATGTAATTTTAATTTCCGTTGAAAAAATCGGTTGAAGGTTCTTTACTTTATATGTTTAAAATACGTCATTAACTCTACTTAATTTTAAACGTCGTACAACTTTATTTTCATTACAGAAAATGAATATTGGAAATAAGTAGTAATAAGAGTTACTCAGGAATTTATTTTAAGTTTAAACGATTTAAAATCAGAAAGATTGAACAGAAACTCCACAAAACCTTCAAATAAGAACGAGTCATAGTGAATAAGGAATATACTGTCTGCAAAACCATAAAAGCATCTTCCTTCTTTTTACAAGGGAATTTCCGCCTGAAGGGAAGTTTTGAGCCTCACCCTAGTTTCATGATATCAGCTGAAAATGAACTGTTTATATATAGCACATCTTAAAGAAGGTATTTAAACTCTATCAAATCAATTTATTAGTTTTTCTCATTTAAATTTCATTGATCACTCCTTTACAACGTATGATTAAAAACTTATAACGAGTGTTTAATATATTAATTTGTTTTTCATGGTTGCTGGCAAATAAATAATTTTCTGTAAATAGATAAACATCCCCAATTTCCTCTCGCCCAAGATTGAATCGTCGCGGATCACACACAAGAGGGAAGAGTCTGATAAAAAGTCGCCCCACATTCCTTTGACCTCGGGGAATGCAATTTGTTTGCTTTCTTTATCCAGCTGTTACGTCGGTGACGCAGAAATAGCTCTATGTACGAAGGGGCTCAGTTATTAAAAATATGACAGTTTATTAAGTAAATACCTTTATCATTACTCTATCGTTTCATTGTTATTATTACGTGTATACTCAATTCCACATTCACCTTTCAGTTTGGAATTTTCATAAGCCATAAGTTTCAAATGGTAGTTTAGGTTGTACTATCCATTTGAAATAATAATCAGCTGATGATTTTATCATCACACGATACGGATTTAGTAAATAAATACACTCAGCAAAGGTAATAGAATATCCATCTCCCATAAGGCCGGTACTGAAAGGTGGATGTGGAATTGAGTATAGAATAAGGGAATGGATTTATTTTTTAAGATTAGTTAAAAACAGGAATTTTCTTTCGGTTGTAAACTTAGCGTATAAACCCCTGTTGCAGCAGACCTGCATATTCAGCGAATTTCAAATGCAAAAGAGTACATTTCAATCCACTATAGCGAGATTCAATATGTTTTTGTAAGCTCCATAGTAACATGTGAATGAGTATGAGGGTCTGCTACAACAGGTAAGGTAAAACTGGGTCGTTTTAACTCAATATTTAATAGGTCTGAAGTAGAGAAAGCCACATACCAAGTTTTATTGAGATATGTTGAGGAATAAGCGAGATATAGCATTTAACTTATTTCCCATAAGGATAACGTTGGCACAGCGTACTCCGTATACCACTTTCAATATCCTGGCAAGCAACTAACACAGAGCAGTGATTCAAATACTAAATTGTTTGTTTTTTCGAGCTGAATGCAATGGTGCTAAGGAAAATTGGATAATTTTTATTTTTCTATTTAAAAAACTTAAAAAAACCATTTTGATGGGGTTCGCCCCCCTTTACCCTCCCCTCCAAATACCTGAAGAGAGAGAAGGAGCCGGAAGGATAGGAGGTCTCCAGAATGAGTCTCTTCCTGGTGGTCAGAATGGGCTGGTTTACGACCTCGTCCGAATAATTACTTCTCTACATATTCATTCAAAATTTTCTTAGGATCGGATCATTTTTACGCGAGTTATCGTGCTTAAATATACACACATGTATACATATGTAAGTATGAAAATAAACGAATGGAGGTTTTTGCTTCTGGGGACCCCAAAACAAAAAGTTATCAGGCTTAGAAGTTATCAGTCTTACCATGAGAATTGTGGTAAAAGCTTCCAGGTAGGGGAAATTCGCTAAAATTACAAATTTTATCTTAAATTTATTAAGGCTTTGTAGCAGTAATTCGATAAAACCAAACCTTTGGGAAAACTGTGGACGCTGCTGTTGTAATGAAAAACAAGTTTATGGTTATTATTGAAAGTAATTTACGCGACAGTACGCTGAAGAACATGTTATTAAAGTATAAATTACGTTAACTGTAAAGTTATCGAAGAGCATAGAATCAAATTGTATACGATGATGAAAAATCTATGTGATAAAATTAACTTAATTTTTACGAAAATCAATATCGATATATATACATATATATTGTTTATTTTAATAACTAAAAGATTAATATAAGAATGTAAAATAAAAAAATTATCCCCATATTGAGGGTATATGTTCAGCACACTCAGACTTTTACAGCCAAATAAAGTTAAAGTCAACTTTGAAAGTTACTGGCAAGTTGCGTTTAAAGCCTCCCAATCCACTCATAAAACTCTTTAGCTGATAGTTAAGACTGTTATCCATTGGCATCCGAGTCTTATTTACTGGCTTATACGATAGCAAACTTTCCACAACTATAGTAGCATTTGTTTGTTACTCAGCTCCAATCACAATATTTTCTGCAAACTTTATCGGTCTGGTTTTCCTTCAATCTCAACTACTATAAGGGATAGTTGATAACGAATGTGGGTGTTATATAAAAGTAATATGTATTTTGTACATGTATATGTATATGTATTTTGTTGAGTTGGAAGAACCAGCTGGTTATTAGACAGGACCATTATTTCAAAACACATTACCGACCATATGTTACCCGTGGCTTTGCCCACGTTCAAAATAATATGAAACAGCTGTTATTGCTCCTACACTTTTTTTATTTGTCAATTGGAATTGGGTTTATTGTTTACATTCGCCTGCCTCAATGGATTCGTTGATACAGCTTATTTATATAATATGACAAATAAACAAACTCACAAACCTTCACACTTCCTTCCTTTTAATAGTACTAGTAGGATAATACTTTATCCAGCTACCAGGTGCTGCACGGTCGAAATTACTAAAAAACCAAAATATACAAAATTTCTTTTTGTAATTTGTTATTGAAGAAATAATTAGGATAATAATAATAATCTATAATAAATTAGTGGCCATAGGTATAAAATATATAATTTAAATGGCTGAAGTGAATAAAATAGAAAGTTTGCAACACCAGTTTGTCGTGGCTAGCAGCGCGGCGTTGCGTGTCATAACCGAGGTAGGTGAATTATTGAATGAACTCATTTCGTTCATCCTCTTAATAATTTCATTGAATAATTTACAGTTATTTGATGATACACACTTATTTTAATACTAAATACTAAATTATACAATGGGTTGAATATTATGGTTATTATGATGTTATTTCCTATTTCGTAAATGGTGTAAAACATTATTTGTTACATTCAGTACTAAAATGTGCCAGACAAATTGATTGAAGAATAAAACCAATGTCATATGTTTTTAAAATAAAACAACCTTAATTGTTTTTAAATGCTTATATGTAAACAATCGATAATGACATAGCAGGAAGTTGTTTATATGGGCAATAATGAGGAGTTTAAATCACATTTGCTTTGGTAATTTGTATTAAGCGGTGTAATAAGCAACTCTAATTTCATTACTTTTCCAGCTAAATAATTTTCTCTTAATACTTCTATACAATTCAATTAAATAAATAGTTTAACCAGTTCATCTCAGATTATGATTCAATTAACAAGCGCAGCTGGTTTCAAACATGAAATTGACAACTCTTATTGCAAAAAAGTTACAGCGTTTAAAGAGAAAATTTGCAGTAAATCGTAAAACAAGTTTAGGATAAACCGCGTCATAAATAACGAACAGTATCTCCAACAGAAAGCTTTGCAGTGCAGGGAACGCTTACCTTGCCCGACATATTTTATTACTTAAACACGCCAGTAGTCGGAATCACGACTGTAACAGAAATGTTTATGCGACATTCTTTTTAAACATTTGTTTCATTTTTTCCAAGAAGAACTCGTTTTAAGGGATGAAAAACGTTAGTAGATGTACAAATTATCTTCTTAATTGTAAAAAACTCGAGTGCTAACTGTAAGACTTTTCTTGTTATAAGAAAATGTATTTACAATAAAGATTTTTCCAACTTTGTCTTTCTAGGAGAAAGGGGGGGGGTCATGTAAAAAAATTCTTAAAATGAGCCAAATAACAGTGGCGATTACTGCAACCTTTCTTACCATCCTGGCGATTATTTGATGAAAGCAATAAAAACAAAAAGTTGTTTTTTGGTTTTGAGAAGTTTTAATCGTCTTCATCCTTTAATATCAAATCAAGTAATTCAAAACTAACAATTAGAGCCGTGGTATTTTGATGTTTAAATATGGCAATCGAAGTTTTGCTGCGTTGAACCGTAAAATTGATTTACTAGCAGAAATCCCTCTTTGAATAAGCTTATCGATAAATGCAGCTCACTGGTTACTCGTTTCTTCTACCCTTACACACCTTGTGGGATGTTTGATTCTGTACAGTGAGAATCAAATTACGTGGGCTAAGCTGTCTATAAGCTTGCGCTAAAATTAGCCTTATGGGTTGAGTAGGCCACATTATTTGACGAGACATATAAAGGCAAAGAAAATATATTCAAGAAGGTTTTATGCGTAGCCAAAATTTAAAATCTTACTTGAAAACAAAAGCCATGATTAACGTATCTTGGAAATTATAATGGTTATTCAGTGTATATTAACGTATGAGGTGGCAAGTAAGCAATAAGTAACACCCCACCCCAATAAGCAAATAACAACAATAACGGTATTAGTATTAACAATAAAAAGTACTAATATTTAAACAACTGTGTGAAATCAGTCGTTACCTGCTATAAAAATGACAGAAATCTCTTTTATTAATAGTTAATAATTAATTAATAAAAAGAAACAGTGATATTTTACTTGGATTTTCACCCGAGTTAATATTTTTTTCAAACAGACAATTAGTATCTGTTAAATACTAAGATTGTAGTATTATTAATAAAACCAGCAGTGTAAAGCTATGAATAATAATTCGGCTGTATGAATTTTCTCCAAAAGAAATTGATCTTAATAAATCGATCAATTATTCTAGTTTTACTTTTGCTATAAATCCTCCACAACAAACAAACAAATACACATAAACAAAATCTTCTTTATAATATTTTAGATATTCCACTCGGAGCTAGGTTCTGAAAGAACCAACCTTTCACATGGAGGGAATCTTAACGACGTCTTTCAGCCGGTCGTTAAACATTACAGCCCGTATGTGTACACACAGATAATTTGATCCGAACATGTTTTACTGTTTTCATCAACTGTGTTCCCAGCAGATCGGCATTTGGGATATATTTTATGATTTTCCAGCAGTGATTTTTTATATAACCCGTAAAGTATTATACATATTGATAAATTCATTAATAAAGTGCGATATATTCTAGAATGTTGTTTTAAAATATACATATGTAAAATACCTGCTAATTGTTACACTAAATTGTTTTTTTGATAATAATAAATTAAATACTTTCTATTCGATAGAAATATAGCATAAAAACGATTCGTGTCTGCTACTTGAACCTACTGATTAACGGTACTTGACAAATGTTATATAAAACCTAATACGATACAATCATAAAACATTTTTATTTAACTAATTTGGATTACTGATTTACATTTTTATATAATTCTCACAGGAACAAAAAGTTTTGTTTGGTTTTATTCAAATAATAAACGTTTACTAAACTTAACGTTTTTAAATTCTTTTGGTTAGAACGGGAAATATATCCCAATGTAAATAGCGTAAGTTGATATACTATAATACAAGAAATAGTAGTTTTTATTACTAGGAGCGAAAGTGGCTCTTTTTGGTACGATATCGTAATTTACAGGCGAGGCGCAGCCGAGCTTGAAAGTGCGATCGAGTACCAAGGAGACACTTTTGCTCCGTGTGATGAACAGCTGATTTCATCATTATGTATAGTAACCATTTAATCGTTAAAAAATAGACTATATAATTTTGAGGTTATCCAAAATAGGCATCGTCATTTACACATCTGTTAGTTGTTCACAAACACAAGTTAAGAAATCGTTCAACCTTTCAATCGTAATATGAACGAATTTTGACATAAGAGTACGGCAAAATTTACCATATTTTTTTCAGTACTCCTATTCGAAGTGATCCAAAAACGATCATTTTGCGTACGATTTAGAGAACTAAAAACGGCTGTTTTCGAAACAGTATGATGAAAATATAATTTATTTTAATCCAGGAGAACAACAACACATAAACAGTTGTATAAATGTGTAAAATTTAAACTTTATCAAGTGAATGCCGCAGTCGTTGTATGATTATATCCGGTCTAGTCAATAACACATGGCAGGTTACATAGACGGCGAGTCGACTAGGTAGTATTGATCTCTGCTAACCTCACCGCTTGACTATGGCTTACCTCCTCTCAGCGAACCTGGGTTAACATGATTTTGGAATGTGATCAGTTTACCGAGAGGAAGACAAACGTTTACACATCTAATAAATCATTACGATTAAGAATTACTTAAAATAAAAATATAGAGGAGAAGAAATAAAAAGACAAAGTAGTGTTTAGAAAAGGTTTTTCTAAACATGACCTGCTGAAGGATATTGCTTTTCCCGTCATTGTAAAATGAAAATCATTTGGCAGAATTGGATGTTTAGTGTTTGTTTTTTTGTTTTATTTTTTCTTTTTTTATTTAGTTTATACTTTAATTTTTGAATTTTACAGACATGAGTAACATTTACAGAAGATTAGTAAAACTAGTTATTAGTCATGTAACTTGTTTTCACTAAAAGTGATGTTCTACAAAAACCTTCCATTTATCTTACAATAGAGAAACCGTTATCATTAAACAATAACTATCTGAGGTCTGTACAAAATATTTAAAACGCGATTTAAAATCAAATCTACGATGACAAATCCTTCATTAATGATAAATGACACTGAAACTGAGCGTCAGCGTTGAGTAGAAACCGTTTTTAAAATACACTCCAGTCGGGTAATAAATTGGCTGCTAACTCTACCAGACATGCCATTACATTGTGCAATATGTTTGCTTGTAGCTTCCAAATACAAATAGTTAATGCCTTTAGCTGGAATGTGTTTACTGTAATTACATATTGAAAAATAAATCATCAGCTAAGTTTCAGTTAGGATTAGAAAACAATTATATATCATGTATGTAATTAGAATCATGTGATGTATCATGTATGTAATGTATGTAAGTAAATGAAGATTATACTAAAAATTTGGTTTATATCAAACTAAGTTGTGAAATGCATGGGTAAGCTCCTAATTTTTATATGTTTTCCTCAAATCTATCAGTAAAAACACACAATTTCATTTTTAATCAATAAACAATATACCATATATATTTTTATCATAACACGGAGGTAAAATGGGATAATAACTAGAGACGACTGTTAAGATTTCAGTACAATATTTACAAGGTGTAGTAAGGAAGAAAACCAGCCGAGTTACACATGGAATAACAAGAACCTTTGATAAAAATTTCTTCTCAGTCTCTTTTGATCCTAGCATTTATAAATTACTTCCTGCTTTTCTTCTCACACTGTGGAACTATGCCGATTGTAAACATTCTACCGAGGTTTACTCGCATAATAATAAATAAGCCACTAATCATTATAAGAAATTTATTATTATTATCTTAGTTATTGTACGTTTTTGTGGTCAGGTTTTCTTTGTTCTTTAAATTTAGACGATGTGTATGAAGTATAATTATAATTATATTAATAGAAATAAGATTTAGCTTTCATTCCTATATTTAATGAGTGTGAAGCATAGACAAACTTTCATAAAGCTAAAAACTTAAATTCACCAAAAATTTTCTATTACATTTTGAACCACTTGTTAACAAATTTTGGAACAATGAAAATACTCGTATTTATATCTTAATATAAACACTGTCTAGTATAAAATACGTACGCCTCACACTTTCTTGTTAATGAAATCTGCATTTGTTATTCTAATGAAATAGCTGATTTTTTTAAAGCTCATGATTATATTTAACAGTCATTTTGTTTTAAAGTTTCATGATACATACACATTCTTAAACAGGTTAAACAGGTGAAGATGAGACTAGTATATTTACGCTCAGCCCCGTACAATTGTGACCTATGATATTATTTCCCAAACAGTTATTTTCCCATAGTTTAATTAAGGTAAGTGTCCTGCTGTTAGGTCACTTTTGCAAAGATCGCACTCAGAGTATTACGCTGAGTAAGAGTGATTTTCACATTGGAAGACCACGAGCGAACGTTTTTGATGTTACTTAGCTATCAGAGTTAGAAAATATAACACTTTGGCGTAGGGTAACACCAGAGCCTCTTTTGAATGTTTCTCTCTGTAAAGCGGGAGCTTTAGCTAAGCGAATCTCTAAATACATAATTAACATTAAAAATTATTGCCATCAAGTAATAAAGAAATTCAACACCTGAAACATTTATGCAGCCAAACTTCAAAGGAATGTTTAATAATATGTGAATTATTTTCAACAATTGCATGTTAAACCAATACAGTTACTGGTCTACTGGAATAGTTTTAGATATTTTTTTCTGTATCTAGTTTTTGTAATTAAAAATATTAATTGTAAATCAATATTATCATAAAATAAAAAGTACATTAAAATGTATTATTTTATTATATTACTATTAAATATATTATTATATATATAAAAAAATATAAAAACTAAACATGTATGGGTACCGCTACATACATCAGTTATAATTTTATAAAAGAATATTATTGTTGTTCGAAATTGAACTTGAGCAAGCATTATGCTTGGTAGTAAAAGATATCTACGTTATGTTTTACTTACAACCAATACATACATTCAATATTTCAATATTTTGTCATTTGATTTAATATACTTTAAGTCACAAAATAAATTTGCGTCGCTACCGAATGAAACGGTCTAATATTGCAAGTAATAAAGCATTGTCGAAGCTAAATTAAGAGTATCTTGCTGTCCTTTGAGACCGAAGAATTACCTTTCAAAGGCTTACCTGGAAGTTTAATGACGTAAACATTTACTGACTAATTCTAAAGATAAACTATGACATGATTAATTGAATTATTGGGAACCACAAATTCCTTTTAAAATAACAAATGTAATTTTTTTCAGTTTTCTTATTTTTAGATAAATGGAAAATATAGCAGATATTTTCTACTAGTTCATGGTAAATTCAGTTACTAATGGTGGTAATTTCAAATTTCTCAATAATATTAGTATAAAATAACTTTATATAAAAAATAATAAATCAATAAATTGTCGTTGGTAAAAGTTAAATTTAAACAGTGTTTTTAAATTATAGTTATGAAATAATTATACTTATATTAAATATCTTTAAATAGTTTTGAAATAGATCACGAAATAAATATCTAAGATTATATTGCTATCATGATGAACAAAGTCAACAGTAACAAAGCAGAGAGGGTAGCCGCCATATTGATTATCTGCCCTCTCTCTCTTGCCTCTCCACTGGCAATCTTTTGCTTTACAAACTGTATTGTAATAACTGAAATCAGTTAATTTAGAATGATGGAGACATTAAAGATTTCAATCGTGTCATAGGTAAACTGTTTTTAGTTTTAATAAAATAAATTTAAATCAAAAAATCCGACGATTATTAAATGTATACAGTGAAATTTCTTTTATGGGATAGCAACAAATTCTACGTGTGTGTTTATATTTTTTATTGTTCTCTCAAAAACAAATCCTTAAAAAATATGAGCCCCTGATAATTAAACATTACACTTTCAAAGTCATACAAAAGATCGCGTTCGCAACTGGCAAGGAAGTACGATTTAGCATATAACATACGTTTTTGCATTTAAATCACGTTGTGCAAAAAATATGAAGTTATTTATTTACATCTTGAATGCCTGCCGACAATAGAGCGGCAATTTACACGTTTATATGTTTACGAAATATAATTTTTCATCATACCGTT
Organism: Flexamia atlantica; assembly: GCA_035578135.1. Classification (NCBI taxonomy): domain Eukaryota; kingdom Metazoa; phylum Arthropoda; class Insecta; order Hemiptera; family Cicadellidae; genus Flexamia; species Flexamia atlantica. The sequence continues at coordinate 9,917,578 of JAQJVK010000022.1, forward strand.
TGTCCTAAAATAAAACAATACACACATTTGCTAGTAAAATACAACTGTGTATCAAATAAATACAAGGTAAAGACTTGACTAACATGTTTTAAAAACTCATTTTCCAAGTTGAAAACATAGAAAAATATTTATGTGTTATTTAGAGAGTTTAAAACGATCCCTCCACCAACTCATTCATCTTAAAAACAAAAAACCCGTTGCAGCAGACCTGCATACTCAGCGAATTTCAATTGCTCAAATAGATTATTTAGACGAAGCCTCATATCAAGCGAAATCAACTTACGTCCATAAATAAGCATGATAATCTGAATAATATCATGGGATAAGAGTAAGCAGGTTTGCTGTCAAAGAAATATAAAGTGAATGTTTTTAGGCCATAATCAAGTGAAGCTTTAATAGATGATGTCAATTACAACGTTTTATTAATATCTGTTGAGAAATAAGCAAACTGTATAAATTTATCTATTTACCATATGGTTAACATTGAGGAGGTGAATACGCAGGTTTGTTGCCACAGTTATCTGAATAAATGGGAATATGAGAATAAAAATGAGAATAAATTAGACATGTTGAGAGATAAGCAAACTACACAGCTTTTTATATCCCCATAATGTTAACATCGGGAATGAATATGCAGGCTTGCTGCCACGGGAATGTTAACATTTTTGATTTCAGAAATTAATCCATTAGATCTAAACCAGATGAGGCCACATACCAAGTTTTATTAATAAATATTCAGACATTAGTTATATATTGAATTGTATTTATTTCCTAAAATGTTAACATTCTGAAAACGTAATGTGTTTACCACTCTCAGTATCTTGGTAACCAACGGACACATAGAGCGATGTTGTAAAATACCAATTGTAATGTTTTTTTTTCGAGTTGAATTCAATTATAACTGTAATAATTATTTGGACGAGTTCGAAAACCAGCACTTTCGGACCATCCCAAGGGGGTAAAGCAGAATACCTCCCAAAATTAGGTTTTTGGGATTTTTTTCATAGAAAAATGAAAAAATATAATTTTAGGTTACACCGTTGAGTTCAGCTAAAAAAAAATAATTTGGTAATAATTTGGTATTCAGCTGTAAAAAATAATTTTAATCACTACGCGATGTACGTTGGTTACCGAGATACAGAGAGTGGTAAACACATTACGCTGTTCCAATATAAACACTATGGGAAATAAATAAAATTCTATAACTAGCTTATTTCTTATCATATTTGAATACAACTTGGTGTGTGGCTTTTTATAGTTAACATCTACTAGATTATTGCAAAATCTTTGCATTTTACATTACTATGTCAGCAAACCTGCATACTCATTTCCCGTATTTTTCTTTTGAAGAAAAGTGGAGTATGATCATTTTAGGATTTAAGTTGATTTTACTTTATTAGAGGCTCAGTCTAAATGATTTAATTAAGCATTTTAAATTCGCCGAGTTTGCAGGTCCACTGCAACGGTGGTAATTAGATTTAAAACATCTAATAAAACATTAAAACATCTAATAATATATATTTTTTAAATAACTTAGTTATTTAATTTGTGTGGGAGTGAAGGTAAAAAGTAATAAATACCAGTTGAAAACACGTGGCTTCGTGAGACACAAGAATGCGCACGGTATTTTATTATTCTACACCCTTTCTTCCTACATACATGTGTTATTCGCTTGACATTTCTATCTGAGCGTCCACAAGATAAACGGGCTCAAAAACATTCCGGAAACATCAACGGATAAATAAATGCGATTTGTTAAAATGTCATCTAGATAATATGGATAAATACATTGAGAAAGTCGTAAACATTCAATTGTTATTAAATACATATAATTGCCCTCTTGCTATATATTCTGCTTATTCTTTTAGCCAAAATTTTAGCTTATAAAGCTAAAATTTTTCTGATGCTATTAAAATTAATAACTGTTAAATGAATTTTTAGTGCATTTAACAAACAAACGAGAAACATAAATAAAACTGTTTTAATCCGTGAGTCAACAGGTGGTAAAATCTGTTTGTCGATTAGTTAAATAGTAAATATATTTTTCGGTGAATTTAGTTTTGTTTAAATATGCATAAACGTCATAACTTAACGAATGAACGTTATGTTTGCAATACCGTCAAACATAGGTGCAATAACTATGTTATTGGCAAACATAGGTGTTTAGTATTGTTATATTCTTAATTATCATGATACGTAACACAATATTACTAGGAAACAATTTAATTTACATGGAAAATAAGTAAGGATGAAAGAAGTGGTGAACTGAATCCGTGGAAGAGAAAATGCGAGATTATTGCTAAAGGCAGATTGAGGAAAGTTGGTGTTTTCTTAAATGGAATGGTATTCAAACAAAAGGGCATGGCTACAACTTTTAAATATATTGTTTGATATTTTATTTACATTTATAACATAATATTGTATAATATAATAATCGTATAATATTTGTACGATTTATTTTATAAGAAAGACACAATTATTCATATCTTTAAAAGAACCAACCTCTACAATAATACGGTTAGATAAATCGGTTATTGTACTCTTTCTTTTGAAGAGAAATATATTTCCAGGAAAAAGTAAGTGTGTACCTATGAACTCTGACATTAAAACAAGTTGTATTTAGATTACATCGATCAATAATCGGAAAAGTATCGTGGAAAAGTGTAGTCGAAAGGAAATATATCTAATTAATAGCTTAATGTTATACAGGGAAATGTCTGTAAAATTAGAAATGTTATAGAATTTATAACTAAAAAAAATAGAAACAAGAATTTTATCTTAATGGTCTACTAACATTAGTAAGTGGCAAGGCATCTTAAACAGTTTGTTAACGCTTAAACTTACTGAGAGTGCAGTTAACATGACATTGGACGTTAAACTGGTTAGCTGAACTAGTTAAACTGGCCTTATGAATAAAACAGTTCCTTAGATCCTGACCTGGGCAAACCTTAAATAATTTATGGTACCAAAACAAGAGTCGCTAACTCTCTCAAGTTCGATGCCTTGATAGTTCAGGGGAGTCTATTTCTTGAGTGTAATAAATTGATTAATCTAAAACTTGAAAGGCCCAATTACAAGTCTGAAAATGTTGTAATTTGATGATTGGAACATTTAGTTTTCAACTGGTTGTAAATGAAAAACGTCTTATAACACTAAAAAATATAATTACACTTATCATGTATTTCATTTACATCCAGTGAATACAAGAACAAGAATCATGCTAATCAAAAAATTATTTAATTTTTAAGACAGTGAAATAAGTAACTTTAGACTATAATAGTTAAAATTATGTCATGACAAGTAAAGAAATTGCAAAGATACTGCTTTATTCTTACTTTTATTACCTGATTTATAGTTTAAAACTTTGAAATTTTCATATATATGTATTTTTGTTGGAATTTTATTTTTCATCGTTAATTCTTTTGCTTTTATGTTTCTGTGCACTCATTTTGTTGTTTTTGCTGGCTATTTTTAGTTTAAAATTACTGTTTACCTTGTGTTATTTTTTCGGATTTTTGGTTTGTTATTTTTGAAGTATAATTTTCCGAATATAGTCAATTTTAATGCTTCATTGTTTCTGCAATAATTTTTATTGTTATTTTAATAAGATATTTGTTTGTAATTTTTATTTATGCACCTATTTCATTTGGATTTTTTAAGCTCTTTAATCTTAAACTTTCAAAACTAGGTTTCAGTTTGAGGTTAATTTGTTATACATGATAAATTTCATTAAAACCAAAATATTGTAATTACCAAGATTTTAGGGTAAAGAAGAATTATTTCTTCAGTTATGAAAAATTTATGACCACTTTACGGGACATCTGACGATTAAAAATGTCTAAAATATCGTTTGGTACAAATGATAATGATTGTGAATACAATGGCTAAAAAGATTAACGACAGTCTCTCGTACTACTCACAGGAATCTTTCTTAGATAAAGTGTTTGGATAAAGAGTTCTATAAGAGAAGTTCTAGAGTTCTATTCATCATGGCAATTTGACAGAATGAAATGTAAACGCGGGGTTATGGGCAGAAGTGGTGGTCGCCATATTGATTACCCCCTCTTCTCTGTTCCTGTTGCGCTCTCTCTCGCACTTACACTACTTTGCAAAGTGGTTTGCTTTGTCTACATTAAAATCCACTCCCTCTTATAACCTAGATGGTATTAGGGTCACTTACGAAATAGGTTAGGTTTACAGTTTTTTTTTAATATTGTTGCAGCACTGGGTAAATAGCGTTGGTTTAGTTTATTAAATTGAGAGAGTGTCTTGCACCTGATTGTGTGGTGACTTGATATACTGGTTAACTTTGCTGTATATTGACTTTTTATACATGACTGAGATTTGTAAGAAAATGAGTACGTTGTCTGTAAACCCGATGTTCTATTAAATAAAGTAGTTCAATTTTCATATGCTACATCCAAATAGGGAATTCATTTCCGTCTGTAGTTTATTTAAATGTTCAAAACCCATAAACGCTAGCTACTAAAGTCACAAACCCTACACAAGTTTATCCACAAAATTGAGACCCGATCTCTTAGTCTTTAAACCTACGACACCAAGATAAGCTCAGTTCATATTCTCAACCGACAACAATGGAATGTATATTGAACGTGTGAAGTAAGGTTGTAAACGAAGTTGATTTTATAGCAGGGTTATTCCACACTTTAGTATCTTATATTTGGGGGTTGGGAGGAGAGAAACTGTCTTAAATATCTTTCTTATATCTCTTCATAATTTGGGGAAACATATTTTATAAGCTGCATTTTTTTTTAAATTTACATTTATTTTGCTAGCCAAAAGAAGAGTAGAACTTGATTGTTTAATAATATTTTTTGTATAAGGACTTTTAAAAGAGAAAGTTTCACTACGCAAGTTGCAAGTTGAAATTGCTCCCAGCCGTACTCAGCTAAAACTTAATGTTTATTCAAGTTATTTATGATAACTTGCCTATACCGTAAACACAATTGACAATCAACAAATTTCCGATGCACACTGTGAATAGTTATATCGTAATATGTTGTGACTTCATGTATTTCTACATTCTCATGTGTTGTTGTTGATTTATTGAAGAACATGTCTACCTTTCAAATATGTACAATGTACTTAATTAAGTTGTTATCTGTAATCGAATATTCTGAGGACGCACACCCAAGATTAAACTACTAAGAAAAGCGGACAACTGAAAGAAATATTATGGATTTTTCTACCAAAGTTTTAGTTAATTAACAAAATGTAAAACAAAACAATAATCATGTAAAGAAAACAAATTATACAATTAACTTTGTAATAGTGTGAACAAATAAAAAATAAAACGCTTGATTGGTTGAGTAGATGTTTAATAAAAACGTCCTAGGTGGATGTTGTAAATAAACCCTGTTTTGCCCCTTAAACTATGGGTATGACTATATTCAGGATTGAAAAATACACCTTCGTTGCTATATATTTATTCGTACCTGTACCTTAATCCATATATTTATCTGTAAATTTGTCTAAAACCGAATTTGTATTTGTATCAGCTTCTGAATTTGTATTTGAATCTGCACCCGTACCTTGAATATCTCGTGTGTTTTTGTTGAGTATTTGAATTATTTTTTCTTTTACAGAATAAATATTTGTGTTTTTTTTAGTGTTTTTGAACAGCCCACGTGGCAGAACAGAGTTCAAAGTGACGCAGACTTTCCGCAAAAATAAAACAGGCTCTCACTTAGCGCCGGCTTCTCCCATGTATTATTCATCCCGCAGCGACCCCCTCACTCCGGGCCCAGAAATCCCCAAATAATTGCGAAATAAAGGTGAAATGCCGCCGGAATAAGTTTATCTCGACATCAAATATCTGCCGTTTAATAATTCCAAAGGATCCTATAAGGTCTTGCTTTCTTTGTGAAGACGTGTCTTGTAAATAAATTTATATGTTTTTTAGTAGCTCTGAAATTTATTTTCACACTTATAGTGTTTTAAGGTAGGATTTACATTTATAAGATGAACTAAAACCTAATACAATCAAAGTATTGGATCTCGGGTACTTGTAGAATGTATACACGTTCACAAATTAGTTTTATCTGTGATATCCAGGTTGTTGCTTTTTGTTTTTGAATGTCAATAAAAACCATGGTCGAACGGTCATGTACTTTCCAGTTGTAATTGGAATGATTAGTCTTAAATGTACGTGTTCATTATAAAAAAAATTAAAATGGAGATTTTGGATATAGAAATCCAAATTAACATCCGAAGATGGATGAATTCATTTTTATTTACAGCTTGTATTATTTACTATGTATTATAAGCAGACAAGATTATGATTTTCAGGATTAATGTAAAAAAGCATTATAAAAAACTTTTGCAAAAAGGCGAGTATAATAGAATACAAAAATCGTGTTTTAGAATATTTTAATTATCATTAGTATGTTCGATTGCGTTTGGAATTGTTTGACTTCAGTTCTACCTTCGACAGAAACAATGTGAGGTGTTGTTGAGAGGGAGGGAGAAAGGGCTAAAGGCACGAGACCATCAAACCTTCTGTTGAGTAAAAAGCACTATTTCTCTTTTACTGCATGGTATAAAATACTTTCAGTTTATTTGACAAGAATTGTATTTTATTGTGCCCTTTCTTATCTTGTCCATTCATTTGTCTTTTTGCTTTTTTAGGATTTTCTTACTCTTTAAAGACATTAAAAGTGAAGTGAGTTCTGATCAGTGAGTGTTTGTTAGGTTTGAACGTTACTAATAATCACATTTTTCCCTATATGAATAAATTAAGGAACGTAACTTTATTCTTAGAGTCTTAAACGTGTCTTGAAGTATACAAAATATCACAAAAACATAAGAACCGACCTCTAAAAAAAGAAGGATATTGACAATTGAGCAAGGACATATTGTGCCTACATTTGCTTATGCCGGATAATTTAAAAATATATATATGTTAAATTCGACAAACTAATGAATGCGTTTGGTATGATAGAAGATAAACATTTCAGTGTAATCTGAACACCAATTAGCAAAGAAGATTGCATTGCAGATAGGTTGCTATACAAACAAAATGTTTTGCAAATGAATACTGAATGTAATATCCAATTTCTTTAAATTCCTCTGAAATAAGTTCATTGATATTTACAGCCTTTATCATGACTGGTGAGGCGGGGCCTATAGCCAAACTGTTATTTGTTATTTTCAACCTATGTCTAGCCATATATTTTTGTTTTAGGACAGGGTAGCTTGAACAAAGTAAGTACCAATTGTAAATGACTTTCTTACTAATATAATTAAAAAAATTCTATGAATACCATACAGTGTTGAGTATGCTAATTAATAATTATTTGGGAAGGAAATTAATGCTTTTAAAGGTGTTAATACTGTTAGAGACATAAGCTAAAAGTGTATGAATAACAGCTGTAATTAGACTTGTAACAACATTATACAAACAATTTAAACTGTATTTACTATTAATTTTTCTATTGAATATTAAAACTATTTTAAAGGTTTTCTGAACAGTCACAAGAGGTAATAATTAATCTACTAGACAAAAATTCATCATATCGTAGTGCAATTCTTATTTTAGTGCATCTTCATGGGACTGTGAAATGGTCAAAGAGTAATTTATAAAGATACTTTACGACTTTAAAATAATTTTTTTATATTTTTCTAACAATCCATATTTAATTTTGAATATCGAAGACTCCGCATCGTATATTTTGAAAGGGAAAGATAGTCGCCTTTAGTTTAAATGGGGAGTACAGACTCTGATCAGTCTTATTGTCCCCATCACCTCACACCCCCCTTCTTAACTTCGATGTTTCCATGCTCAATGCTTCTTTGTTTTCAAAATTTAAAAATAAACTAACAGTAGATTGATCTTATGAAGGTTTTCTGTGTATTTTTAACCCTACGTGACGTTATATGATATACACCTTGCCAATACTTGCCAATTATTTTCTCATAGCTTTTCCCCGAAGATGCCGTGGGACTTTGGGCACGAGGAGAAGGATCCACCCATCTGGCATGACCACCCCCTCAACAAGTACCGGAGGCGCCGCGTGGACGGCCCCCTGCCCGGCTGGACCCCCAGGTACCGCCGAGCTTTTTTTTATTCTTTGACCAATAAAATTACATAAAGGAAATTTACTAAATAATATAGTTTTTACTTTGAATCAGAAGCAGTAATAATGGTATAATTTGTAACCAAATGTATTGACAGTTTTTAAGTTTAACTAGAATAAAAAAAAACAAAGTAAAATATAACTAGGAGTACGCTCATATGTCGCGTATAGGTCGAACGAAGTGCGGTAAAATTAAATGAAGGCTATTAACAAAAAAATAAATATTTAAACGTATAATTAACTACTCATTTATAGATTAAAACAATCTTCGGGGTATAAATATGATGTAGTTCAAATTTCACGAATTTTCATCAAATAATAAAAGAGTTCACAAAGAGTGATTTTCAAGTCGAGTATAACTCACTTCGTTTCACTTCGCTCTAATTATTGCAAACAATAAACAAGGTTATACAGCTGGTTGACACCTAAAATCACTGACCCTCTAATATAGTTTAAGTAAAATACGACATGTATGTGACTATTACATTATAAACAAAATTAAACTGAAATTTGTTCATTTTTACAGTTTGTTTTATTTGATTTAACATCTGAGTTTCGAAAAGTTGAAACATTTACTCTAGGTTACATATAGGCAGATTTCTGGGGGTGCCAAAACCCCCTGATTTTTGGAGGATTTGACGGCAGTAAAGGGGGGGATATTTTCATCATAACTTTTATTGAAACCTTGCATGAATTAAAAAGGGGTTGTTAAAAAAAATTACAATACGTTTGAATTTGAGTACACAATACTTTAAACGTTAGGTGAGCTGGTACTCCCGAAGATTATGACCTAAATCCACCCATGAGGCTATAATATGGTATTACAATTTAAAAAATGAGTATTTAGATTAAGGTATTGAAAGAAATAACATTTTCACATGAGTATATGTTACTGTTTCAATAAAATAATATTTCACAATTTAACAATCACTTTTACATAAAATAAGTAAAATTATCTCTAAATTTTTTTCCGCGTTATCCGCTTTGGGTGAAAATTATGAAACATCCGTTCCTCACCATCTCACTACATCTCACTATTAACGCAAGCAACTACTTCAATCTCACAGTACAAAACTGTAACAACTTTATTTTGATTTTGAAAACAACAATATGAAACTGAAAACCTAAACTCACCATCAACTTATCAAATTCCACACGAACTAATATCATAAAAAATAAAAAAACTAAAATCACTTTGCTCAACGCAGGTACGAGTGGTGGGCGAAGGCACCGGTGTACACGGAGAGGATAAACAACCGCGCGCCGTCCTTCCTAGCGTGGCGACCCTCCCCGTACGCCAACCACGTACACTTCAGCCACACGGGCACCGAGGAGGCCGAGGGCTTCGAGCCCTGCATGTACGTGCTGCAGGCGCTGCAGAAAAAACACATGGACGAGGGCGAGCCTGACATCCACCACAGGTGGGGAAGTAGGAAGTAGAAGTAGTTGGTGGAAGTAGCACTTAAGTAACACGAGGAAGGAGTAGGCCGAGGGCTTCGAGCCCTGCATGTACGTCCTGCAGGCGCTACAGAAAAAACATAAGGAGGAGGGCGAGCCCTTCCACCACAGGTGGGGAAGTAGGAAGTAGGTGTAGTAGGTGGTAGTAGAGGAAGTAGCACTTCAGCCACACGGGGTTGGAGGAGGCCGAGTGCTTCGAGCCCTGCATGTACGTGCTGCGGGCGCTGCAGAAAAAACACATGGACCAGGGCGAGCCCGACATCCATCACAGGTGGGGAAGTAGGGAGTAGAAGTAGTAGGTGGATGCAGGAAAGACACATGGAAGAGGGCGAGCCCGACATCCGCCACAGGTGGGGAAGTAGAGAGTAGAAGTAGTAGGAAGTAGAGGGAAGAAGCACTTCAGCCACACGGGCACCGAGGAGGCAGAGGGCTTCGAGCCCTGCATGTACGTGCCGCAGGCGCTACAGAAAAAAATAAGGAGGAGGGCGAGCCCGACATACAGCAAAGGTTGGGAAGTAGGAATTAGAAGTAGTAGGTGGTAGTAGAGGAAGTAGTACTTCAGCCACACGGGCACCGAGAAGGCCAAAGGCTTCGAACCCTGCATGTACGTGCTGCGGGCGCTGCAGAAAAAACACATGGACGAGGGCGAGCCCGACATCCACCACAGGTGGGGAGGTAGGAAGTAGAGGTAGTAGTACTTTAGTAACACGGGGAAGGAGTAGGCCGAGGGCTTCGAGCCCTGTATGCTGAGCGTAGAATTAGAATTTGATAAAATGGAGAAGTTGCTGACAGTATATCGGTAAAGGTAGTTGGAGAAGTAGAAGTGTAATTAGAATGCTATAGATGTAGAAGTAGCTAGGCTAAAAAAGTTGGACGAAATGTATTTAATGAAGTATAGGGAGAGGAAAAGGTGATCGGTTATCAGGCATAGAAATTGTGGAGTTGCATAGGGCACAGTTAGTTTTGAGGTACAAGAAGGAGTAAAGAGTAAAGTAAGTTAAGTTTGTGTAGATACGAGGCCCTAAATTGTCCGTAGGTAGAATTAGTAGATGGCCAAGTACAAATGTTTGATACTGTATAGAAGGTAAATTAAGTAAAGGTAAATTAATGTAGGTATACGTGAGTAAAAGTAGTATTTGATCTGACATCAAGCATACGAGTTTAGGAAACGAAGAGTGAGACTAGTAGTACGGAAGTAGACAGAAACATTATTAGAAACATTTTCTTTGATGTGATTGGCTGTGTGGTCGTTGCAGTTTCATGATCAGCAAGGACGGGCTGATCTTCGAGGGCCGTGGGTGGGACACGATGACCAATATCCCCGAGGACTTCACCACCTTCTACACGGCCTCCCTAGACATCGCGCTCATCGGCGACTTCTCCAGTGAGTACTGGCGCAGCCAAGTAACATGGCCCAACGCTGAAATTAGCCTTAATCTGGGCGGACTGGGTCATGTCGTTTGACTCGATCTTTATCTAGGCCGGTTAGAAAGTTTTATCGTTGCGCCACCTCCCTGTACATCGAGCTTATTGGCGACTTCTCCAGTGAGTACAGGTCTAGCCAGATAACAAGGCCCAATGCTAAGATGAGCTTCAGTCTTACGTTCGGACTGGGCCATGTCTATTAGATTTTTAACTAGGCTGATTAGGAAATTTTATAGTTGCTCCACCTCCCTGGACATCGATCGCCCTCATAGGCGATTCCTCCATTGATTCGAAAATCAAACTCGTAGTTATAGTTTTAAATATCTAAGTATAAGATACTCGATTCAAAGTTTACAGTAAAATACAAAAATTATGAAAGGCGATATTCTATGTTTAATACTTTGTACATCTGTTCACATTACGTTGGTATTATTAAGTAACCATGTGGCCTTTATAATAGCTCAAACTAAAATGAATTTATTTTAACGATTTTACGAGGCTTAAGCTAAGTTTACACTAGCATGCAACAGTGTCGACACTAGAAAACATAAGTTTTTTGTGTCGTGACACTAGAGGTTTACGCACAAAAATAATTTTATTTCTTCGCCACTGTTAGTAGCAGAACTGGCGGAAGCGGAAGTCTTGACCGAGAAAGTTGAATTATTACGCAAACCTATTTCATTCACATCCAATATGAAAAACAGATTAGGCCTATTACGGTTGAATTAGTTTAATTTTCTATTTGTTTAGTACTTTAGTGTGAATTTAAAATATACGATGAATGCATGATCATAAACACTTCTTTACACACTCCCTCTAACCTCAATGTAATAGGTTTGGTTTGACTTAAGTTTTGGCAAACAGTTTACTGGAGCAAAACCGCGCAGCTAAAACAGTCGGCTGGCGTTTGGCATTTACACTTGCCAGCGGGAAAGGCGTAACACCGGAGATGTCAATTCATTAGCTATTGGAGATACAAATATATTTACAACAAATATTTGTGTTGTCACTACAAATATTAGAGTTGAACTTCTACAGTAAAAGTGTCACGTCATTTGAGGTTTACACGTGACATTTTTGCGCCACTTACAAGCCAATAAAAGTGTCGACACTTCTAGATGCTAGTGTAAACTAGGCTTTAATGTAATTCACCACTCGAATATACGCTTGTTGTTTTTGTGTTCTGCATGATCAACTTCGAATCCAAAATATTTCTAAAAATAGTAATTAGGTAAATTCATGGTAGTCAATTTATTTATTTTTATTTCATATTTAGCTTGGTATTTTTATGGTAATACGGTATTTCAAAATAAATGCTAAATAAAAATCCAAGTGGTATCTGGAACATTTACATATTATGTTTAAAATAATAAAGAATCATACTATCGATTAATTTAAAAATAAATTGAAATGTTACCTTGCAAAATAAATGAAATTAAATTTTCATTCGTGTAAGATATGAAATATTTAAATGAGTTGAAACGGTTAATCATGATTTATATTTGTTTTAGAAAAGAGGCCTCCCAAACCATTTTTGAAGACGTTGAAAAGGCTAATCGAATGGGGAATCGTCAATAAGAAACTTTACTGCTGTTATAATAAAACTTACAACTACGAATTATACAATCAGTATTTTGGAAAATGTCAATAAAACAACAAAAGATCTTGAAGGCTTCTTTACGATTTGTCAATGTTGGAAGAGATAAAGAAGCGCTGAAAGATAAAAGACGGATTTTGGCATGTGGTCGTTAATTGATTCGTGTCAAAACAATGATAACTGTGCGCGTAAAGTTGAAAGTATAAAAATTCCCGGCCGATGTTTATTTTTTGATTAATTATAAATCAGCCTATAGAAGAACAAATTAAATGAGAATAAAAATAAAAACGGATAAAATAAATAAATTTAAAAAGTATACGAGCCTTTTAGTCTCGTTGTTCCTTATTAAATTTTGTCCAATACTCGAATATTTAATTAAATATCATACATTTTAGCTGATGCTAATCAGGTATCTTGGTACTCTAAAAGTTATTAAGTATAGTTTAATTTATGTTCAGCTACAGTTACAGAGATGACCAACCGAAAGTGTTTGGTGAAGTAAACTGGACATAGAATCAATGCAATGCAAATATGTACTAAGTTTATCTACGGTACATGAGTTAAGGCTGTTTTGTGTCGTAGAGAAGAGATATTGGATCGGGGGGTTATTGATGATGATAACACTTTTGATTAATGTAGTATATCATCATGAATATAAGCCAGTCAACGTTCTGGTTCAGGTTTCTTGATACCAGCTGAAAAATATATTGACGTAAGTATAATAACAACCGTGTCTCTTTGTTGTTTTGTTGTAAGAGGGGTAATATAGCAAAAAGTCATGATAGCTGGTTAAAATAGATTTTCAATATTGGAAATAATTTTCTAATGTCATCTATTTCTTTTTGTCTGACAATTTGAATTTATTTTGTGTAATTAACATGTAAGTAAATTATTTAAAATTTAATGTCAAATAGAAAAATTTGTGGGTTTAATATACCAGGGGGCGTCAATGCAAAAATAATCTAAAATAAAGTAATTAAAAAAGAAATGATAAAAAATCAGTTGTTTTCATGGTTTAAACAGCCAGTTAGGGATGTCAAGCGTAAAACGGAGTTAAAACTATCAGAGGTTAATCTGCACAAAGCCAACCCAATACTAAAACAGACTCTTTTCGGAATGTTTCATTTTGTTTTTAACTAAACGAATAAATAAACGTTAAAACTAATTTGTTTAGTATGTAAGACAAAATACTCATTCTGTTAATAACGTTGCATTTTTAAGTTTATCAAGAACTAACATCTGAATAAAGGTTTTTCGAAAGTTTACAAGAATACTAAATATTAGTTAACACCAGCACTCTCGGTCGGTAGCAGCCTAATCTAAATATGTTAAATCCCAGCAATCGCTGAAAAGACAAAGCTGTACTTAGAGATACAAATTAAATAGAAATAAAAATAAAAATGGATAAAATAAAAAAATTAAAAAGTATACGAGCCTTTTAGTCTCGTAGTTCCTTATTAAACTTTGTCCTCGAATATGTAATTAAATGTCATACATTTTAGCATATTCTTTATTACCAAAGGAAACTGGTTATTATTCATATATGCTATTATTATAAGAAGATGTAATAGTTCCTATGTGACTATCTCAAGGGAAGACATCATAGCTAAGACTAGTGTAATTACTTATGAATACGGAGACAAAGTCTGTAGGTTTCGATGCTTATAAGACTGATCTACTTGAACAGCAAGAACCTTAAGGTGATAATGTTCTGGAATATTGCAATTGTCATTGACATTTCTACCGTGAACGCTCCCCTATGAAGAATTAAACCTGCATAATAGTTCGATCTTCTTACCCTAATAACATCATCCGATTTGCAATGTCGTGAAAATAGGTTGACAACTCTGGAAGGGTGACGAAACTAAATTCGTAATAACTTCTTCCCATGATTTATTCTTGATAGTTTTCCACCCGAATATTATAACAGATTACTTACCGATAAATCCGTAAACGATTCACTAGTTTCTTATACATGTTAATCGAGTTTCGGTCTCAGTGGACCATTCTTAGACCTCTATGTCAAACGTCACTTCATCTTGCCGTCGTAATTTTCTTAAAAACCACTTTGTTATTGAAAGAATATAATATACTATCTATACAAAACATTTACTAGGTATTTACAACCGATGTTAGGAGTTCGACAACACACGTCCGGCCGGAAAGACCTAGTTTGTAAATGTTTTGAGTAGGCCTAGTAAGTGTTTTCGCGTTGTATGTGTAAGAACAAAGTGGGTGTTAAGATACCCCCGTTGCAGCAGACCTGCATACTCAGCGAATGTCAAGTGCAAAACAACATATATCAATCCAACATAGCGAGATTTGACATGTTTTTGTAAGCTCCATAAGAATAACATGGGGAATGAGTATGCAGGTTTGCTGCTACAGGTATGTTTAAACTGGTTGGTTTTAATTCAATATTTTGTAGATCTGAACTAGAAGAAGCCATTTACCAAGTTTTATCAAGATATGTTGAGAAATAAGCGAAATATAGAATTTTACTTTCCCATAAGGTTAACATTGAGACAACTACTGTGTTTACCACTTTCAATATCTCGGGAACCAATGGACATAGAGCAGTAATTCAGAATACTAAATTGTTTGTTTTTTTTTGAGCTGAATTCAATAATGTTAGCAAAAATTGGATAAATTTTATTTTTCTATGTGAAAAACTCAAAAAACCCATTTTTGGGGGTTTAACCCCCTTTACCCCCCCCTTCCGGTGGTCCGATTGGGCTGGTTTACGATCTCGTTCGAGTGATTACCACTTTACACGAATGTACCAAATTTCATTAAGAACGGACCATATTTACGGCCGCTATCGTGTTAACAGACATATATATATATATATATATATATATATATATATAAATTCGAACGAATGGTGTTTTTTGCTTCTGGGGACCCCAAAATGAAAAGTTAACATGGTCTCGGACTTAGGTCTTACCATGAGTACTACCGTAATAGCTTATTCCTTTAAGGAAATTCGCTAAAAATTACGACTTTCCAAATAATGAAGTGCCAACTTTTGACTTTGTTGTCCTCTGGGACCGAAACCTAAATAGCCTGTAAAGAAAACTGGTGAATCGTCGACGGTGAGGCTCAGTAACATGTTCAATTCCACTCCATTATTTTGTTAAAATTATTAAGAAACTAGTAGGTATACCCGCAGCTTCGCTCGCTGAAAAGATAACATATGTTTTGTTCAGTTATACGTTATTTGTAATGTGCAATTTTTATAAATTTCCAAATAGACTGATGAATTTAATAAATCTGAATAATTGTACGTTTTTAAGCGCTTAATTATAAACTTAAGGTTGCATCTCCTTCCCAAATTGACATGAGAAGATGACACGTTTCCTCGATGAATTTTCCTTTTTTCCTCAAAGGGTTATTGGCTACCATGTGCTAACACTTGCTAATTTTTCAGTCATATTGGAAATTAGATTACTCGTTTAGCAGCTTGAGGCAAAATTCTACGGTTAAAATAGTATATTTGTTTGATCTTAGCCTAAATCGCTTTCGGCCAGCACGCGAACCCTCCTAACATTTTTTATTCAGAAAACCCCGGTTCTATAAAAATAAAGAAATGTTATGTCCATGCAGAGTTTCAAGATTCTAGTTAGATTACTTCGGGTGATACGCAAAACGCGAGTAGTCTTTGTGTAGGACCTATGGTATCTGACAAACATGTAATATAATATATTCGTAAGAGTTTTGTACAATTTATTATTTTAGAAAATGGAATTTCTATTTTTTTGTCTCTTTAAAATATTTTAGAGACCTTCTGTTCAAAACTGAAAAAGCCGCCATTTTGAATTTTTGAATTTACCTTATTTCAGGTTTTCCAGAGAAAACATTTAAAAATCCTTTGTTTGTATGCATCTAGAGCCTATGAAGAATATTTGAGCCAAGATTAATGGTCCAAAGCACTACATAGTTTCAGAAAATAAGCTTTGAAAACTAAAAATGGCCACCATTTTGAATTTTATAATTTACTCTATTTTAGCCTTTAGAGAGAATAAATTTTAAAATCCGTTCTTAGTACGCATCTAGAGCCTATAATGATTAATTGTGCCAAGTTTTATGGCACAAAGCCCTATAGTTTTTAAGAAACTGTGATCAGTGAGTCAGTCAGTCAGTCAACCGTTTTGGCTTTTATATACATAGAAATAATGTCAATAACAATAATTACATAAAAAATAATAAATTAAATTATCATATATAATTACTCCCGAGATCTTCTGGGTTTCCCCGCGTAGAGCTGTTATATCGCTATGAAGCCGACGTTCCGGACTCGTTCCAGAAGTCCATCTTCAGGGCGAGCACAATTCCACTACTGCACTATAGAGGCCGATCGTCTTGGTCGCAAATTATATAGACTGTGCCATTCTAGAGCCTCCGAAGCTTGTCTATATAAGCTGCGACTAAGACCATCGGCCTCTATAGTGCAGTAGTAGAATTGTGCTCGCCCTGAAGATGGACTTCTGGAACGAGTCCGAAACGTCGGCTTCATAGCGATATAACAGCTCTACGCGGGGAAACCCAGAAGATCTCGGGAGTAAGTGCTTGCGGAAGCTTATTTTCTAATATTATCATACATATCAATTAAAATTAAACCTAAAATATTTCGTTAAACTATATGAATTCAAGGAAAAAACGAGTCTCTTTATCAAAACTGCCCTCACCACCTCTGCTTCCAGCGGAGATGCCGTGGAAGTACTTCGACGACGGGCGGGCGCCCCAGTGGCACACCCACCCCCTCAAGCGCCACCCCCAGCCTCCCGGGCTGCCGCTGCCCATGGTGACCCGCGACCAGTGGATGGCCTCGCGGACCTACGTGCGGCCCGACGACGACGTGCGCCCCTGGGACCGCGCCGTGGGCTACGTGCGCCACACGTACACCGACTCGTGGCGCTGCGAGAACGACGCCGAGTGCAAGCGGCTCGTATACGAGCTCCAGATGCAGCACATGACGAAGTGGAGCTACGACAT
Source organism: Flexamia atlantica (assembly GCA_035578135.1). Classification (NCBI taxonomy): domain Eukaryota; kingdom Metazoa; phylum Arthropoda; class Insecta; order Hemiptera; family Cicadellidae; genus Flexamia; species Flexamia atlantica. The sequence continues at coordinate 9,935,149 of JAQJVK010000022.1, forward strand.
CATGTGGAAGTGAGTAACACGTGACCGAGTAGTGTTAAGAGTAAAGCGTGACCTAGTAAAGCTAAGGACGAGTAATGCGTGACCGAGTAGAGGTTCGGGCGAGTAACATTTGATCGAGTGGAGCTACGATATCATGTGGAAGTGAGTAGTACGTGATTGAGTGGAGCTACGACATCATGTGGAAGTGAGAAGCACGTGACCGAGTGGTGTTACGAGTGAGTAATGCGTGACCAAATAGAGGTATGGGCGAGTAATGTGTGACCGAGTAGAGGTTCGGGCGAGTAACATGTGATCGAGTGGAGCTACGATATCATGTGGAAGTGAGTAGCACGTTACCGAGTGGAGGTACGAACTATTAAAACGTGACCGATTGGAGGTACGAGTGAGGAATACATGACCGAGTGGAACTACAAAGTCATGTGGAAGTGAGCACAACCTCACTAAATTAACATATTTTTGATATAACATAGCCTAAAGTGACGAATGTTAATATAACATCGTATAATGTAGCCAAGGCAAAGGCAACGTAGCCTTGCAAGTTATGTCTCATTAAGTTTGGTTTCGCTGGTCTAGATTACATTCAGCTTGGTTACTTTAGGATATACCTATAAGCCAAAATACCTGTAGCCAAAATAACCTAAAAGCTACAAGCCTAAAATCTTTGTGGGCTTTGACATAATATCCTCTTAATAACCAGTTATAAGGCAACCTGAACGCACTGTAAAAGGATGTTTATTTGAACTAAATAGAACCTAAACTATCCTAACTTAACCTAAACTAACATAACCTAACCTTCCTCTTTGCAGCTTCCTGATCGCGCCGGACGGTCAGATCTACGAGGGGCGGGGGTGGAAGTACGACGCCGACAGACCTGACATAGTGAAATACAAGCACCTGAAGAGCGACTGCGTGGACATCGCCTACATCGGCAACTACATTGGTGAGGGGAGGTTTTGAAAGTTGATGATGAGTTCGTTGAGTGAACTTTACGTCGAACAAGTAACGCTAAAACATGCGTTTGCACTCGTTTCCCGATGCAGAACCTGTTTTGATTTTCGAACGCCCAGGCACTTAGAAGTTCAGCTCGAGGACCTGTTTGATAAAGTATAAAAAGGAAATTCCCATTAGTTTGTGATATAAGAGAAGCTAGACGCAAGCTCAAAAACGGTAGGGTAGGAGCTTTGTTCTTCTCGCACTTCGGTTGTTCACGAGGTATTGTATAGCTTTATTTCCCTTAAACCACCCCTCCCCCTTCCATTTTAGGTAAAGCCAAAAAGATTTTATTTCCTTTTCCGTGGTGATTGAGCGTTTAGCTCTTCTACGTATTTGTTCGGCTGGTAAACAATTTTCAAAAACTTTTAAAAATAAACCAACCAACCAACTAACAATGAAGGTAAAAAATATATTCAGTAATATTATACATAATAATATTATATTAGCTAATAATATTATATATAGCTTTCCTTTCACCTAGATTTTTCACACAGTTTCTGGTAGATAGTTACTTTACTCATAGAGATAAGCAGTATAGGCTAAGCTTCCCTTTCACCTAGATTTTTCACGCAGTTTCTGCTAGATGGTTACTTTACTCATAGTGATAAGCAGTATAGGCTAAGCTTCCCTTTCACCTAGATTTTTCACACAGTTTCTGGTAGATGGTTACTTTACTCATAGAGATAAGCAGTATAGGCTAAGCTTCCCTTTCACCTAGATTTTTCACGCAGTTTCTGCTAGATGGTTACTTTACTCATAGAGATAAGCAGTATAGGCTAAGCTTCCCTTTCACCTAGATTTTTCACACAGTTTCTGGTAGATGGTTACTTTACTCATAGTGATAAGCAGTATAGGCTAAGCTTCCCTTTCACCTAGATTTTTCACACAGTTTCTAGTAGATGGTTACTTTACTCATAGAGATAAGAAGTATAGGCTAAGCTTCCCTTTCACCTCAATTTTTCACGCAGTTTCTTGTACATACTCTATAATATAAGCAGGCTAAGCTTTCCTTTCCTTAAGATTATTCACACAGTTTCTGATAGGATTTTACTTTACACAAACACTAATCTAACAAACCTTCAGCAAAGCCGGTGCCAGAAGTGATGCAGGAGGCGATGCAGCGGTTGGTAGACTGGGGGGTGGCGAACGGGAAGATCCACTGCTGCTACGACGTCATCCCGCACACCGACCCGCTCTACCCCATCCCTAAGGAGCACGACGCCGAGTACAAGTTCTGGGACCACACACACGTGCCGAGGGAGATCCATACGATAGAGGAGTACATCGCCCACCTCGACGCCAACGGTATGGGGCCGCCGAAGCCGAAGTCAAAGTCGAAGAAATGAATGAAGAACTCCAGTTTTGCTTTTGGACTGAGGTTATTGGAGGTCTACCACAGAGAAAAGAATATAGCTAGGGGAGTTTACCCGCTAGATAGGTTATATCTTGAACAGAAAAGCTCACTAGCTACCGACTCTCCCAGTGCGGGCTTGCACATTTGGTAAATGGGACCTGAAGTCACCCGCCATCCGCCATGTTATTTCCCATTTAAGCGACTTGAGGTATCTTTTCGTATGCATGTCATAGGCTGCTAAATCGATTATTTTTTAATATTTCTCGGATTACTGTCGCTGAAATAACAGAATGAATATGTACAGGAAACCTAAAAATCGATATTTTTGACCCAGTTCGAACAAAATGACTGTACTGCAAAATTTACTCATTACCTTATTACCTTATTACCTCCTCTTCATCGTTGACCAGCCTAGGCTGGATAGATAGCGTCAAATTATACTTAAAAAACATACATTTAAAACTCACATAAAACATATAGAAAAAATATATTTAGAACTGTGCAGTGGCGGTGGACAGTTAATTGATTGTGCTTGCATTTTCGAAGAACTCGGAGATCGAGTAGAAAGGGTTTTCTAGCAAGATCTGCTTCATTGTACCTTTGAAGACTTTTGCTTCAAGCTCAGTTATTTTTCTTGGCAGGGCATTATACATTTTTATAGCTATGGCAGGGAAACTGTCTCTCCTCATGGCTAGCCTATAACGATTAGTATTTAGTTTGCGTGCACCTCGGATTTTATGGTCATGCATTTCACCCCTAGTTACATATGAGTTCAGATCTCCTTTAATGTGTAGAAGGTAATTGTAAAAATATTGGTTAAAAACGGTAAAGACATTTAGAAGTTTAAAGAGAGGTCTGCATGGTTCTAATCTTTTACTACTTGATATGATTCTTAAGGCTTGCTTCTGCAATTTGAGAATTCTATTACAGCCAGGTGCATGGCCCCAGAATGTAATGCCATAGACCGTCAGGAGATACTGTTCGGTAATTTGGTGCTTAAGTTTCCTCAAGAGGAAAATGACTCTACCCAGCCTAAGGCATACTGCGTCTATATGACAGTCCCATTGAAGCTTTGGATGCAGGACAAAACCGAGAAGTTTGACCGGGAGATCCTGTGATGGAAATGACCAAATAAGAGTGCATAGTAGCTTCTGTGTTTTGTCCTCATTTAGTTTGAGGCAAGTAGTATTGAGAGAGAACCAGTTTCTTGCAACCTCAAACAGTTGGTCAGATCTTGTGACCGATTCATCCGGGCGCTGTCCCCTGCCCTGAGTTGTATCGTCTGCATAGAGTAGGGTTTCCCCTTCTTGACCGAGGTCATTCATCAGTATGAGGAACAGGGTGGGCCCTAATATAGAGCCTTGCGGCACTCCATGGGCCATCGCAGTCGGAGTGGAGAAGGCACCTTCGACCGACACAATCTGGCATCTATTCATAAGATATGCATGAAATGTTTGAAGTACATTCCCTCTAACACCATAACGTTAAAGTTTTGCCAATAAAGTGTAATGAGACGCCACGTCGAATGCTTTCGTCAATCGCAGAGGACAAGGGCCATAGATTAACTACCATCGAAGGCCTTTAATGTTTCTGCCACCAAGGAAGTGAGAGCAGTTGTAGTAGATCTGCCTTTGCGGAACCCATGTTGAGAGCCAGTGAAATAAATAGTGGTTGGACTCAAAGTATGTTACAATCTGATTCTGCATGATTTTCTCAACAATTTTTGCTATCGTAGGTATCACAGAGATCGGCCGATAACTAGATGCAAGGTTAGTATCCCCTGTCTTAAGGATAGGGACTGTTCTCGATACTTTCAAACAATCAGGGAAACGGCCCGCAGCTAGACAGCCGTTTATAACAATAGAGAGTGGCACAGCAATCACGTCCACGATTTCCTTAAGGAGGTAGGTCGAAAAACCATAGATGTCCGCACTGCGAGAATTCGAGAAACCCTTGGCTATTTTAATAATTTCATCCGGTTTTGTGGGGCTCCACTCGCTGAAATTAGCCGGTGTCGTCACTGACACACCATCCGCGGCACTTCCATTACCAGTGGCCTGTTGCACATCACTTACAATATCCTTAACTATATGTACAAAATAAGAATTAAAATCATCAGGGCTTAAAATACTATTTACAGTCTCCTTCTTCTTCCTGGACTTATTCACGACTGCCCACGCAGCTTTGCATTTATTGTTTGACTCCTCGATCAATTTCACTGTAGACAATTTATTGGCAGTATCAACTTTACTCTTATAAGTACGCTTGTTTTGAGATACAACACATACAGCCTATCTTTCCGCTCAGTAGACGTTTCAGACTTATACCTATCAAAAATCATTTGTACCAAAAGCCTAAATCTACCCAGTTCCGGTGTGTACCAGTTCTTTGCATGCGGTTTCCTGATTTTACCTTTAAATTTTGCCCTTGGCCCAATGGTTTGAGGAAAATACATGTCGAACACCTCGATAAGTTTGGTATGAAAAGCCTGAAATGCCATTTCATGATTGACAACATTTAATTCATCAACCCAGTTTACCTTACTAAGAGCTTCTTTAAAGTGGGGTAAGACGTCTTCATTAATTACTCTTCTATGGAATAGATAATTTTCATGCCATGGAATAATTGGAGCGTCACTTACCACTTGGTTCCTTATAGTAGTTTGTACCGGCGCATGATCAGCAATGACGGCCGTTGACACCTCCGTGTTGTAATCCCATGAATCAAGATTAGTTGCAATTGTGTCTAGACACCTATCTCCTCTCGCGGGTGCGTAGTTGGTGATGTAGAGACCCTGCCCCCTGAGCAAGACTTCAAAGTTGTGGGTATCAGCTGTAGGTGCATTTAATACAATATTAAAATCTCCACCCAACACAATGATTGGTGAACAAAACATAGGCATTTGTCCAGAGATTCAAAAAATAATTCCATGTCTCCATTAGGAAGACGGTAAGCTGAGATTACTATCATATTCATATCGGAGAGCTCAATTGCACACAATTCTATATTCATTTCAGAACAAAACTGAGATACATTTACAGGCTTAAAATTAAGTCCATGTTTCACATATAAAGATACTCCCCCATTCTGGTGAATAGTTCTAAAGTAGCCATCGGCATAGGCAAGGTTGCCAATAGAGTTGTAGTATTCAATTTCACCAGACTCAAGCCAGTGTTCACTAATTCCCAAAATATTAGGCATATTTTCATTTTCAAAATGAGAAATCAGATTAAATTTGGCCCGCATACATTGGACATTCATAAACACTATCTTAAGCTGTAATTCGTTAGAACTTTGAGAGACCGAGTTAACTAAGTTTTGATTGAGCAAACCTACAAGGGCCTGTGATTGGTGATCGGCCTTTTGAATAAAAAACGCTTCAATGTGACATGCTTAGGCCATTTTGAACCATCAAGAAACTTCTCTCTGTCATCAAAGCTCACCCCAAGTTTAAAGCAACTTTTTACTCCTTTACTTTCAAGTTTCTCTACTACACAGTTTACAGTTGGAAAAGTATTTTTGATAAAATTACTTACATCATCGGCCGTAGTACCAGACCTCACCTTCCCTAGGTGATACCAAGCCCTTTTTTCACCACTTAATATCACACTATCCTTGGACTCACTTGTGCCACTTGAGGTCTCCCTCATCGTTATTTAGATTTTCGATCATTTCAATCGGATCAGTTCCTTTAATGTCGATATTTAATCGATTTGTATTCGATAAATCGCCACTCGCCAAAACTTCTCTACTCTGATTGGCTTCGAGTTCTTCTTCTTTTCCCTGTGTGCTTTTTCCAATTATCGTGTCAACTTCCGGTTTTCTGCTTGTCACATTTTTATTTAACCTCAAATTAGTAATTTCTATGAGATTAAGTCTTTCATTTATGGATTTATTATCCTCCGTCAATCCCTTCATGGTTTTAACGAGGTTACTCACCATATCATTGATGTCAATCTGTCAAACAGATCGTCTGCACTAATATTGTAGGATTTCCATTGTTCTAACCTGCAAGTACATTTTTCACACATCCACAATATAACTTCTCCTAAAGAACGAATCTTCTTATATTTTGTGTCGTCTAAATTAATACACTCCGTGTGATGCCACTTCCCACAGAATCCGTCACACAAAAGCGCTTTATCCTTTTGATTAATTTATTTTCCACAGCGAGCACAGTTTTCATCTGCATCATCCACCACCATCCTAACCGGAAGCGACTTGAGGTCCCTTTTCACTGTCCACATCACATATAGCTTGGGGAGTTTACCCACTAGATAGGTTATACCGTGAATAGAAAAGCTCACTATAGCTACCTAGATCAAGGTCTCCAAAGTAAGACCAGAATGTTTTTGTATACACATGACGTCTGGCGTTGAGATGTGATCCTCTTTTGTTGTTATAGCTATAGCGACTGTAGCCCAGTTTCTGCGACGCTAACGCTACCCTTCGGTGCACTTAGTAACTAATCCGACCACAAAACAGCATGTCCATAAGATCTTGTCCTCTGTATGTTATTTTCTCTGTGGTCTACCTCAAGGGTTGATAGTAGAGGATCAGGATGTTAGAGAGGATATTTGAGGATGCATTGGGTACGGCTTCTGACGTCATTGGCCGACTTTTTTGTAATCCTAATGCTCAATCTAGCCCGTAAAGTAAACATGAAGCTGGAATATAGGCTACGGGAAGGTGTTGGATGTAAGAACGCTCCGAACACCTTGCAGCACCTGCCGACTTTCAGTGATTTGCGTCATAAGAACAATGCTAATTTCAAACTTATACTTTTCATGAAATAAATGGACACTTACCCAGGTAGGTATTCTAAGCTGTAGGATGATTAAGGCGTGAACTTGTAGTCTTGTTACTGACTAAGACCAACATGTTACAAGCAGGACTGTTAATTAATAGCCAAACAGCCAATGGAATTTGGTGGACCTAAAGCTTATCGTGGGGTCCGAACCACAATTTCATCAATGGATTATGAACTGGTCTTCTTATCAGGATGGCCTTATGGATGAATGTAGTATTCACTACTGAAAACGTAAATCTCCATCAGGTAACACCGTATACACAACCAATCTGTTATAACTTATCCACACTCCGTTTCCATACACTTTATCTATTGTTGAAAAATTATCACAAAATTGGTTTAATGAAAGGTAGTGCAAATAAATATCTAGTAAATTGTGGGATTAAAATTTTGAAATTTACTATAGTTTATTTGATAATGAATAATTTACTTGTGTCAAATGACCATTATACATAAAAGTTTTTACCTATAGACGGGTGGTGGCTAGACACAGTTAATAGTACTGAAATAAATAACTGTAAAATATTTTGATTGGTTTAAAAGTAAGTGTGAAATAAGTCTCGTACAATGCACTAAAACTACAAACACGATCTCGAATCATAAACAACCATCGAGAAATGTATATTACTGAGGTTTCTAATTTTGTACAACTCGTTTAAATGTTCTTGTTTTATCTAGAACATACAGATTTGCCTTACTGTACATTATCAAAAGAGTCTTACGTAGTAAATTGTGAAGGAACTAGAAAGAGGTAAAAGAGTATAATACAAACAAACGCGGTATTGGAGTTTCGAGTCGCTATAAATAACTTAGCACTACTTTGTGCGCAGACAGGTTTCAGGCGATATTGTTTTCGAGTTATACATCTTAAGAAATCTCTTGTTATTACTTCGCGGGCTTTAAAAAGTAGGTGGCGGATTAATAAAAGGAATTAGGATAATTATTGAGTTTATAAAAGTAGGGTGTTTTAGGGGGTCCCACCGGAGGTGGGATGAGGAGGATGACGTCACATCCCACAGAGCACCCCCCCCCCTCCCCCCCCCTCCCCCCCCCCCGATGCTAAAAATAGACGAGCCCCCCCCCCAAGGCTAAAAATAGACGAGCCCCCCCCCCCCTCCCCCCCCTCCCCCCCACCCCCCGAGGCTAAAAATAGAATTTGAACTGAGTAAACCTAACTTTACTCAAGCTATGTTAACCTAACTTACCTTTTTTTTTTTGTTTTTTTTTTTTTTTGTCTTATGGTGCTGGGAATTGAACTTTGATATGTTAATGAGCTAATTAATATGTTAATTAGCTTAATTGATATGCTTAATGAGACTGTTTACATAATTATCGTATCCGTACGATATTATCGTATTGCGTACGGGATTTCTACCCAAAAATTATGGTACTGGAAAAATTAAATTATTAAAGCTGAAATTTGTGTATTTACTGCCAGCTAGTAGCCTCATTAGCGAAACCATAAACAGCACTATGCCGAGAATGTGAAAGCTGGTGCAGAGACACCCGTGGAATGTGAAAGTTAGCATGTTGCGACAGGTGGAACTAATGGAATGTGAAAGCTGGCGCGTCAGGTGGGCGCCGACCTAGTTTGGCGTACGTGTCATCGCTCGTTGGTTTACTCAGTCTAGTGGTGGTACTCAGCTAGTGCGGACGTGAGAATAGTGCTCTACAGAGTGATCAAGTGCTGAGTGTATTGTGCAACAGTGGAATAGTGCGATTTGGATATTTCATCTGTAAGTAAATACATTATAAGTATTTGTAAGAATATATAATAACATTTTAAGAAACTATAATGATAAATTCAATCAATTTTGCTTGAGATTTGGACTTAAATATGATATTGCACAATCACCAACTGACAAAGTCCATGCTTAAATTTAATATTAAACCAAATAATTAATATTTATAAATGAACTTAAAAATGATTTTTACTTTTTAAAAAGTATTGATAACTTTATTCTGGATTTTGAGACTACAATTGGTCTTTAACATGATATTACACAATCACCATCTAACAAAGGGTAGGTTTACTTTTAAATATTAACCTAATTAAACTGAATTCACATAAGTGATTTATACTATTTAAATAGTATTTTAAACTTAAATCTGGATATTGAGTTAAACTGTAACCTTTAAGACTGAAACTGTTGTCATAAAACCTTTCTGTTTTTACATAGTGGAACTAAAGTTATGTAAATACTGAAACAGAATATATAGAAAATCAGATAATTATAAAAAAAAACAAAGACTGAGTTTTGTAAAAATAAAATGTATTTATTTCAGGTTAAAGAGTTAGCTGAGGAATGTTAAAATCATTGTAGAATAGAACTATTGTGCAATTCAGAGTAGCCATTAGGAAGTGTAGTTAGTCATGTAGGCATAAGGGCCCCCCCCCCTCCCCCCCCCCCTCCCCCGGCCAAAAATAGACATGAGCCCCCCCCCCCCTCCCCCCCCCCCCGGCCAAAAATAGAACTGAACCTCTTTCGAAGCCAAAAATTGGAAAATGTGTAGTTTTAAGCGAATTTTTGTATTTTTCAGGTACAACATGGAGTGTAAACGTCGGTTTGTCTGCGGGGTGTGTTTTGCCGACTTTGTGCAGAAATGCCATCTGCAACGACATATGAAGGCTCATCGCGGCGGAGCGGAGGACTCTTACTCGTGCCCGGACTGCATGAAGACATTCAGCCGGCATGATGCCCTCCTGCGTCACCAGCGTGCTGCTCATGCACCGACGCCTTCGACACACCCTGCTACCGGCTCTCCATCTACCCTGGATGACCGTACAGGTGTGTAAAATATGTTTATCCTAATAAAATATTCATTTAAATAATGAAACTGAGAATAAAGCTTAAACCAATATCCCTATTGCTTTTTGTTAATGTTTTTGCTAATAACTTCACAGCGAACTTATGGGTATTGTGTATTGTTCTTAGGTTCACTTGCTGCTGGTGGACCTGCCCCCGGCCTGTCATCTGTCCCGACACCGTCATCCATCCCCGGCCAATCATCAGTCACAGATGTACCAACAGGTAATTTATTAACTTATTATAAAAACAAAACAAATATAAACTTGATTTAAAGTAATATGAATTAAAATCACATTTCAATTTCATGCTGAAGATTAATATAAGAGAAAACTAACTAATTTAGGTGGGCCCCAAAGTGGGTCCGACCCTTTGTTACATAATTAACTAATTTTCTTTTAATTCTAGCAGACTGTATCTCTTAAAGATACATCATGTTTGTTTTGCGATCATATTAAATGGAAAACTAAAAAATTGCAAAATTCATAATTACCATATGAATTAGTTTGAATGTTAACATGCAACTACATCTAACAGAAATACAAAACTGAGTATAAAACCTTGGATGTTGTAAGTTGCTTTTTGTAAATGTTTTTGCTAATAACTACATAGGGAACTTATGGATATTGTGTATTGTTTATAGATTCACTTGCTACTGGTGGACCTGCTCCCGGCCTATCATCTGTCCCAGTCCCGTCATCAGTCCCAGATGTTCCAACAGGTAATTTATTATCTTATTATAAAATTGAAAATAAACCTGATTTAAAGTAAAATGAATGAAAATCACATTTCAAATTTCATTATGAAAATCACTATATGAGAAAACTGACTGATTTAGGTGGGGCACAAAGTGGGTACAACTTTTTTTCTTTTTTTTTTTTTTTCTCATAATAAACTAGATGTTTTTTAATTTTAGCAGACTTTATCCTTGAAATAAACATCATTATTAACTGATAACATATTAAATGGAAAACTGAAATATTTGAAAATACATAGTTTGTCATATGAATCAGTTTGAATTTATAAAGCAAACTGCATTTGACAGAAATAAAAACGGAATACAAAACCATGAATGTTGTGAGATATCATTGTGTATCAAAATAAAGATTTAAAGGTCTGTGTGAGTCTATATAAACCCCGTTCCCTCTCCTCTCCGGTTATTGTATTGTCAACCTTCGACCAGGTAACAGACGGATACCATGCCTCTTTCAGGTGTTTCGTGCCCCAAGTGTCAGAAGGCATTTTCAAGAAAGGACAACTTGGCGCGGCACATTCGTCAGAGCTGTCCGGCACTTCGCCCTGGCTTTATTTCACCAGTGTCTGCACCTGTTGTGAATCGTCCTGTGGACTTCCCTCCCCCGTCTACGCCGTCAGGAAGTAGCAGCAGCAACAGTGATGCTGAGGACAAGGAACCCGAGGACATCCCGCGCGGTCTGGCTTCAGGGCGGTTTGTTGAGGTTGAAACTGCCTTCCGTGGCCGCCTCAAGACATACTGTCTTCGGGAACCAGAGTCGGACAAAGTGTCACTGTTAGCTTTCTTGACGGACGTTTTTGATGAGTTAGTTTCTCTCATGCACCTAGTCTTAAAACATGTCACCGGCGTAAAGGTTAACCTCTGGGTCGAGTGTGAATTTCAGGACGTGCACGGAGAAACCTGCAGACGAGCCTTCAAGACCAGGAATGTCGTAATACTTCAAAATGATAACAAGGAGGATATTTGCAGTGAGTTATTTAACAAACTGGTTGCTGAAAAAGAAGCATGTGAGATGAAGGGATCGGGATGGGCATTTGTGCAGGTGTTAGATATGGAGGTGAGAGTAAATGTCTACCGCCCGCTCAAAGGCAGCTCCTTCGTCCCTTTACCTCAATCCATTGACAACAAAAAAGCAGTAGTTAATGTTTATAATGAAGACCAAAAATGCTTTATGTATGCCATACTCACAAAATACATTGACTACAAGAATATCTCCAACCGTCTACAAGCTTCAAACTTCACTCCGCAACTCCGTGCACGTTCCAACATTGATTTCTCGGGTCTGGATTTTCCTGTCAGGCTGGACAAGATCGGCAAGTTTGAGGAGAGGAATGGTGTAAGCGTCAATGTGTATGGACTGGATGAGGAAAAGAAGAAAGATAAACGGACTGGCCAGTTCTACGTACGCCACATTGTTTACCCTCTCCGCATTGCCAAGAAGGAGGCAGACAACCACTTCGATCTCCTCTACTTGACCGAAGATGATAAGTGCCACTATGCATACATTGCAGATTTTGAAAGGTTGGTTCGAAGTCAGCTAACAAAGCACAAGCAGAAGATCTTTGTATGCAAGAGGTGTTTTGCTCACTTTGACAACCAACCGAATAAGTTGAACTTGTCCGGTAAGCAGCGGCTTGAAGATCACAAACGATACTGCTTCGACCATGCGCCGCTGCGAACCGACATACCGGAAGATAAGATCATCAAGTTCAACCATCCGGAAAGGTCCCAAAAGAGCCGATTCACCATCTATGCGGATTTTGAGAGTATGTTGGTGCCGTATGATGGTGATAGGCCTCTCAACCCCCCACCAACAGTGGCACCTCCAGCCTGGGATCCAGCGACATCCAGACCCGGACTCCCCCATCATCGGCATCATGGTGATTCAGCGTCGTCGGCAAATGTTAAAACGCAGAATGTGCATGTTGCTTATGCATATGCGTATTACATCTGTGACAGTCACAGGAGCGCCGAGGATGGAGATGTCGACGACGATGACACCGATACCTGCGAGACTTTCTCGAAACTGCGTCTGTACAGTGGTGAGAATGCGGCCCAACACTTCATGTCAACGCTGCGGGAGGACCTCAACACCATAGGGAACATTCTCTACGGCCAGCGTCAACCCGGCAACCCTCCAAGCCTCACTGCAGACGAGGAGAGGGAGTTCCAGATGGCAACGACGTGCTACATCTGCCAGAAGGACTTCACTCCGAGGGACATCAAGGTGCGAGACCATCAACACTCACCACCGTACAGATACAGAGGAGTCGCACATCAGTCATGTAACCTACAATTCAAGGAACAGGATTCAGTTAATGTTTACCTGCACAACATGAGCAATTACGATGCTCACTTCATCGTAAGAGCTTTAAACATCGACAGGGGAGAAGTCAACGTGCTAGCTAACAATGAAGAAAAATATATTTCATTCACGAAGAGGTTTGAGTACCCGAATGCAGGCAGACACAACAGCCTAAGAGTGCGTTTCGTGGACTCATACCGATTCCTGGCTAAATCGTTGGCTACGCTTGCTACGTTGCTTCCCGTCGACAAAATGAAAGTCTTGCAGGCCCGACACACTGACCCAGAGGAATTCCAACTCCTTAGGAGGAAAGGTGTTTTCCCTTACAGATACATTATGTCGCTGGATGTACTTCAAGAGGAAACCCTTCCGCCAATTGGAGCTTTCGAGGAGAACACTTCACCGGAGGACTATGCCCACGCACAACGAGTCTGGGAACGATTTGGCTGCAGGACTCTCGAAGATTACTCCAACATCTACCTGACAACGGATGTACTCCTGCTTGCTGACATCTTCGAGAGCTTCCGCGACATGTGTCTGGAGCACTACAACCTGGATCCAGCGCATTACCTGACCTTGCCTTCGTATGCGTGGGACGTCATGCTCAAGAAGACCGGCGTGATCCTCGATACCCTGCAAGATGTGGACCAGTACCTGTTCTTCGAGAAGGGTATTCGAGGCGGACTCACCCAATGCGTCACCCGTCATGTTGTAGCTGACAACAAATACATAAGGGGGGATGACACCGAGTCGGACGACGACACCTTCCTTATGTATTATGATGCCAACAACCTCTACGGATGGGCGATGTCCGAGCCGCTGCCTTATGGTGACTTTGAATGGCTATCACGCCGGGAAATTGACGAACTCCAGGAATCCCTCATGGACCTGCCGGCAGATGGTGAAGAGGGCTACGTGCTGGAAGTGGATTTGGAGTACCCACGTGACCCTGAACTTCATGACCGTCACCGAGATCTGCCATTCTGTCCGGAGGTCATGAAAGCACCGGCCGACCAACTGCCGTATGATGAGAGTGTTCTCCTCGACAGTGGAGTTGGAAGATCTGCCAAGCTGATGGCTACTCTTACGGACAAGACCGGATATGTTATCCACTACTGCTACCTCCAGCAAGCAGTGCAGAATGGACTACGTATTCGTCGGATTCAACGTGTGCTGCGCTTCAAACAGTCTGCATGGTTACAGCCGTATGTGGCTCTAAATACCAGACTCCGTCAATTGGCCAAGAACAAATTCGAAGTAGAGCTCTTCAAGCTAATGGTCAATGCGGTGTATGGTATGAGCCTCCAAAATGTACGTAAGCATAAGAACGTGAATATCTGTACCGACCGTGATTACTATCTTAAGTATGTGGCAAAGTCAAACTTCAGCGACCGGGTGTGGTTTGAGGAGGACTTGGCCCTACTTAATATGGTAAAAACGCGTGTGGTACTAGATAAACCGGTCTATGTGGGTATGTGCATTTTGGACCACTCAAAGTGGTGGATGTACGGCTTCCACTACAGGATGGTCAAGCGGTACGGATTAGACAGGATTCGCATGGCCTACATGGACACCGACGGCATCATCTACAGAATCCGTACTGCCAACGTGTACCGGGACATGCTGCAGCACAAAGAAGAGTTCGACACCAGCAACTACCCCGACAACCATCTTTGCTATGACGACAAGAATGCGAGAGAACTGGGGAAGTTCAAGGATGAAGCTGGTGGTCATGTCCTAACAGAGTACATCGGCCTAATGGCGAAGCTGTACTGCATCATGTTTCTGCAGATCGGCAGCGGCGAAGATGACGACTGCAACCCACCTCCCATCAAGAAGGCCAAGGGGATCAACCGAGCTGTGGTGCAGCGAGACTTGACCGTGGAAGACTATAGAAGATGTCTCCAGAACCACACGGTCAAGTACACGGAGAACGAGCGCTTCTTGAGTCGTCGCCATATTATCTACACCATCGTGGTTCGGAAGCGCTCGTTGGCACCGTATGATGACAAGAGGTACGTCTGTCCAGAAGACGGTGTCAACACTCTCCCGTGGGGGCATTATGCCATCACCGCCCCAGCTGCACCAACAGATGAAGAGATGCCGCTGCTGCCACCATCACCGAGACCTGGACCTTCTTCTGCAGAGTGATAATGTACCCACCAACATCGTCACAGAAGATCCAGCATGTATGCAGTATAGCTTTTAATTCGCGGTGACATTGGTGCATGAGAGAGTAGTGTTCAAAATTCTCGTGGTGGGCAATTTATTGATTTTTTAGGTATTTTTAAAAATAAATACCTCTAGTCATAGTCTAGTTTGTTATTCAATCAAATTGATTTGTAAATATGTATCTGTAAATATGTAATATGAAATGTAAATATGTAAATATAAATATGTAATGTGAAATGTAAACATGTATTAATGTGGAAGAAGTTATGATACTAATGTAAATACTAACCCCGTCGTTTCGACGGGGTTCAGATACAAACCCCGCCGTTTTGGCGGGGTTAAGCAGTTTGTACTGAAAGTCAGACCACTGTAAATATGTGTCATAATGAAATGTAAAAGCAGACCTGTGTAAATATTAGTCATATTGATTTGTATAAAGTCAGACCATTGTAATGTAAATACTAACCCCGTCGTTTTGGCGGGGTTAAGCAGTTTGTACTGAAAGTCAGACCATTGTAAATATTTGTCATAATGAAATGTAAAAGCAGACTTATGTAAATATTAGTCTTATTGATTTGTATAAAGTCAGACCATTGTAATTATTTATCATAATGAAATGTATTAAAAAACCAAACCAATGTAAATATTAGACGTATCAAAATGTATAAAGTTAGTCCTTTTGTAAAATGGTTATAATTTGAAATGTGAAGTTTGTAATAATTGATTGTAAAAATTGATGAGTGTACATAATGATGAGTGTAAACACTAATGAGTGTAAATAAATATACATTCTAAATATCCACAAATGGTTCTTACTTATTTACCCATGTTTATGTCTATAAGAAATACAATGTCCAGAGATTGATAAAGAGTAAACTTGATTAATTTATAACTTGACATGCAGTCATACTGTTTTTAAATGAGAAAGTATAAACTTTATAACAATGACTGCTTTTCTTTCTCCAAGATAGTACCATTTTGGTCTATCAATGTTGTTTAAAATATAAATGTAATCATCTACTTAAGTCAGGATAGGTTGGTTATTTAAAGGAAGACTCATTTCAGTAATGGATTGTGATAAAAGTAACTAACTCTGGACTCTTAAGACTATAAAGAACAAGGTATAATGATGTACACATTTTTATTTTTTCAAAAACCTTATATCTAACAATAATGGTTATACAAAAATTAGATGTAGAATTCTGCGAAGAGCATCTGGACCAGCATATCATTCTCAGCAGTGGAGTCACCGAAGAGTTGGACGAAATCATTCATCTTCATGTCGTAGTTGGTACGGCAGTACAGGTAGGTCAGACAGTAGTGGCCGCAGACCGAAGTATCCAAGCCTTGTAGACGGTACTTGTTGTAGGTGTAATGCAACATATGTCCATTGATGTTACGTCTCAGAAACTGTTGAAAATCACCATGATACGGAGGTCTGCCAAAACTATCGAAATATTCGACAGTATTAGTGTTGTTGTTGTTGCTGTTATCTTGTCCTCCAGGTCTGTAGAATGCCACCCAATGTTCTCCACTATGTGTATGCGGTTGGGTGTTTACCACTAATGTAGATGACGGAGCAATATGTCTCGGTAGACGATCTGATGCAAACACTCCGACATGTTGTACATTCGGTAATTATAGTAAATATTTTCTCATAGTTGTGGTATTCATTCTTGTGAAACTGTAGTCAGATCCAGCTGGTAAACACTGTTTTGGTCGTTGTAGTCTTTTTGCGATTTTTCTCGTTGTTGTGGTGACGAGGACAGCAACAATAACACATTCCACAAGGTGGTTCTTTAGCTGTAAGTAGTAACCAACCACGTAGCAGTGTGCTATGTTAGCATCATTACCAACTGTTAAAAATGAACACGGATAGTGTGCTTCAACTAGCGCTATTTCCCAATCTGCTCCGTCACCACCAGGCAAATTTATTGTTGATGGAAAATGTGTTACATAATGAGTCACTGTATTGTTCGGATAGTAGTCCATCGAACTGTTACTAGGCAGTGTCAGATAAAACTGATTATGTCTAGACACTGACATGATGGTCAGGTTAGGTTAGGTTATTCGTTTCACTTCAGATGCAGGTATCCACGAATTAAATTCGTCTCCGTAACCTACCCACTTGACGAGGAAACGCTTACTGCGACCTCTGCCCTTGGTGTCGAGTATTTTATCAATTTGGTACAATCGATTCGGTCCAACTGTCACCTTTTGTAGCTCGTACTCGTAGAAACGACCAACTAACAGTTTCTTGTTCAAGTCCTTTAATATATACAGTGGTATTGGATGTGAACCATATTCTCGGTCAATAACAAACAATTCCTTGCTCCAATTAGTCTCGTAACCTTTGGCAAATGTACCTTTTTCTTTGGCAATACGCACTGTGTCACCCGGTTTGAACTTTGGTTTAGTGCGTTTCGGTATCGTACTACCTTTGTACATGTGACGCCACACTTGATAAACAGTTCTTTTGTCTCCTTTTGCTACGTCTATTGGACATAAACCATTACCCAAACTTCTGTGCACACTCTTATTATAAGCATCAACCAATTTGTCCAACACATCAATGTATCGATATGTATTCTTAAATGTTAAATAACGCCACATACGTGTTTTCAATGTGCGATTCACTCGTTCAACAACTGCCGCTTTAACATCAGGGTTTTGTGTAGTGACATATTTCACATGATAATCTTTAAACACACGATTCACTTTTGCACCTGTAAACTCTGTACCTTTATCAGTTTGTAAACAGCGTGGAGGAACTGTGTAAGGATTGTTAAAAATTCGTTCGAATGCTGCAGCCACTTCTTCACCACTCTTACGTTTCAATGGTTCAACATACAACCGCTTGCTAAACACATCTATCACTGTTAACAAGTAATTATACCCATCATTGTGCATACTGAGTCCACGCATATCATTCAAGTCGGCTTGCCACAATTCGTTTGGTCCAAACACAACATATCTGTTACGTGGAAATCGTTTACGTACAGGTTTGTGTAATGTATATGTGTCTTGTGTGCGTAGCCATTCGATTACTTGACGTTTTGTTTTATTCTTTTTCTTCTTGCAACATTGGCGTAATGCTCGAACAAGTGGACTTATACCACCAAACGAGCCCGGGTTTGCAGGATCATAGTATAGTTTTTCTTCCATCATCACCATTTGTGACTACAGTGTAAATGACTTCCATTCACCAAGTACACCTATACTTATACATTTTAATCTATAGTGAATGCATCCCACTTTAAAGGTTTTCCTCTACGTGCTCGTAGTTGTGGTGTCTCTGCCGCAGGCGCCGCCGCTGTCCTTGACCTTAATCTTCGGGCTATTGGCGTTGGGCTTGGTGTTGGTGGAAATAGTGATGAATGATGTGCTTGTGGTGTTGATGCTGCTAGCGGAAGCGTTGGTAGACTGTGTTGTCTGTATGATAGTATCGATGGTGGCGGTGTTACCAATCCTTCTTCCAAGTATGGTTCACGCCCTATATACTGTCGAGCTTGTGCATTGCTCACATACTCAGTTGGTACGTTCATATCATTTAGTGCATCCAATACTTCATGCCAGCCGGTAGGTAAATTTTCCAGCCTTCGTACACGTACAATTGCATGTAACACATCAATAATGTTCGAACCAGGTATTCTAGTATTACGAACAATAACCGTACCATCTGGATCCCATGTGATTATTTGTTTATTACGTTTTATAAATCTCAACAAGTTGCGTACATCCTTTTGATATGTGGCAGGGAATGTTTGCACAATATCCTCTTCATCATTCTCTTCTTGTATTATTGGTAAAATGATAGGATTGCGTCTTTGTGAACTAAAATATAAAAACCTCTGTAATACTTGTTGATATTGTTTCCACTTTTCACTGTCATCCAATGTTTTGTCTTGTAATATATGATGCATTTCAGCATCCAAACTATTAGTATTAACCGTTGATGATTCAGTTAGTTTTGATTGTGAAGCAGCAGGTGTTGGCTCACTATGTATTCGATCAAATAGCTCTTGCGGAACAACAACCATCTTCTTTGAATATTCCAAATTTGATCTATCCATTTTTCTAACTAGTTACGTTATGAAGAACTGCTTGTAATACAGTACTCAATGACAGTGGTAATAAAAATCCACCACCTTTTTGTACAAGGTATTTGCGTTTCTTGGTCCAATTCTCTCCTCGTTTCACTAAACGTCTGAGTGTTTTTTTATGTTTACACAATTGACGCTTTTGTTTGTCCGACAACTGGATATTACCACGTAACAGGTTGTATGCACACTCGCACACTGTTCTAATACGACTGACGTCGCAAGCCTTCAACAGTCCCTTACGTTCCTTCGGTGTAGCGTGTATCAATGCCGTCAACAGAGCGACGTCTTTCTTCACTCACTGTGACATAACAACTGACTGACTTGACTGTTGTGTTCGCCTTTTATTTATACTTTTTCGGTTGATAAACGTATTGTTGTTTTTCATCAGGCAATACGGCCGTACGTACACGCACCTCGTCTGGTGTGGACTGTTTCAAATCCAACAACAAATAACCATGTGGCGTACGTGTAGCATCAGCGTACGCTTCTTCAATAAACCTTGTATTTTCTGGATACACTTGTCGGGCTAAATGCTTTATCTGAGCCCGGTCTCTTGGATTTTTAAAAAGCACTATGTAATGTGCATTTAGAGAAATGTCTCTTTGTCCTCGTCCTTGATGGAAAATGTTTTGAGTTATAAAGAATACACTCAAGTTCCTATGATGTGATCCCTTAGTAAATAAGTCCACTATTGAATTGGATCCTGAAGTGACTGATGATTCACGCATCATATCATCCACAATTACCAAAGTGGGTGTACCATCAAAGTCCTCCATATTTGGTAACCCTTCTCTATATTGCACATTACCACAATCACTTACACCAGGATTTAAGCCCGGAGAATGATGCCAGTAAATATTGTTAAACTTTGTATCACACATGAAATCCAAGTACTTGATAAATCTAGCTACAAAAAATGATTTCCCCGAGCCTGAAGGTCCGGCTACTATGGCTGAAAATGGATGTTGCCACCTCAAGTCCATTATGACGAGTGAACACAACTACACACTTACCATCACTTTTATAAACTTTAAGCATAGTTTCTTAAACAGGGATTCAGGTTTAATAAATAGAAAGACAGTTTATTCTGTTGATGTATATATTTGCTTACGAAAACTATCAGATTTACAATTCTTTAGTGAAGTCTTGAAGCTTCTTGCTTCACAATGTACATTATTTCCCTCCACATTTCTTATCAATTAAATCTTCAATGATATTTACAAAGTTATGGCGAGTCTAGACTTGAATATATTTGGATTCATAATGCATACAAAATTTTCGCATTACTTCTTTAGCTTTATTCAAGATATTTATGCTATTAGGAACATTTTCCCTGAAGAAACATATTTCAAACCCTTCTTCTTTAGCTTTCTTCAATGCACATTTAAAGTTTCTTTTTTCAGTACGAATACATTTGTATTCGCACAAACCATAGATATCTAAGAGGGTTTCCTTAAACAATACACAAAAGACATGTTTCAAGTCTTCATCTTGAGGTATTACAGCAACCTTCAATGACTGTTCAGACAGAGTCTTTCTCAATATGTCTGTAGTAGTTTCCAGCCGGTTATTCACAAGAGTCAGCTGTTGGATGGTTTCAAGTGACTTTGTAAGTGTTTGTAACAGTTCACTATTCTGCTGTTTTAGTTTGTACTCTCCATGTTTACGGATTGAAGGTAACACTCCTTTTGTGACCCATTTTCTAAAAGCATTAGCCTCAGGTTTTTTCGATGATAAAATCAATGAGTATAAACCACTTTCATTGATAAAAACAAACGATTTCTCATTTACTTTTAACCCCGCCAAAACGGCGGGGTTTATATTTTCATATGTGAGCTTGTCATCTTCATCAACATAATTTCTAACTGCTTTATTTGTATCTAAATAACCAAGTACTTCAGCAACTTCTTTCCCCTTGAACCAGGTGTTATTATCACTATCAATTAATATAGTGATTGGTTAATTTTTAAACACATAAGCAATAAGGATAGACATATTTCCTCAAGTGTAAAAGTGAGGTTATGTTATACACCAAGCACAGCAGTACAGCTCTAGTTCAGACGTCCGCACTAACTAAGCTCCAAGACTAGACTGATCAAAAAAAAAAAAAAAAAAAAAAAAGATTCATGTATATAAAAACTGTGTCACCATACACCAATGAGATGTTACAAACACAATCTTCAGCTTTGGTAATTAAAATTTTCTAGTACCATAATTTTTGGGTAGAAATCCCGTATGCAATACGATAATATCGTACAGATACGATAATTATGTAAACAGTCTCATTAAGCATATAAATTAAGCTAATTAACATATTAATTAGCTCATTAAGATATAAAAGTTCAATTCCCAGCACCATAAGACAAAAAAAAATAAAATAAAATAAAAAGAAAAAAAAAAAAGGTAAGTTAGGTTAACATAGCTTGAGTAAAGTTAGGTTTACTCAGTTCAAATTCAGCAGGGTGGTCGGTGATGACGTCGGGGGGGGGAGGGGGGGGGAGGGGGGGGGAGGGGGGGGGGAGGGGGGGGGGGGCTCGTCTATTTTTAGCCTCGGGGGGGGGGGGGGCTCGTCTATTTTTAGCATCGGGGGGGGGAGGGGGGGGAGGGGGGGAGGGGGGGGGTGCTCTGTGGGATGTGACGTCATCCTCCTCATCCCACCTCCGGTGGGACCCCCTAAAACACCCTACTTATAAACTTTTAAAAGTATCTACTTAATTAGTTTATTGCCGTGTAGTTGTGATTTTGTATAATTCCCTCGAAAAAAAATTGTACTAGAGTGAAATTCATACAACGAACTTACTAACAATCTTACGTTTACTTGTTAGCAAATTTTGTTTTTACTAAAGTAATCGTTGAGCATAATTTTAAATAATTATTTCTTTCTGTCATTGTAAAAAGTTAAAACCCAAAATTAAAATAAAATAAATTAACCAACCAATTTTTATGCAGGAAAAATCAGAAGGTAAAATTGTTGATCAAAGAAAGAAGTATATTGAAAATAGTAGTACAAGTTTAGTTTATTGAAAATTTTCCTTGTGGTATTATTTCTTATCATTATCTTAAACCTACCCGTAAATTGTACAGTCAAGTTATTAATAAGTTATTAAAAAACAATCCATCTGGATATGTATGGAAAGTCTGTTACTACCACTATTTTTAAATCCAGAATGAAATATTCCTTTAAAAAAGATCATTTATAAGCGCTCTGACACATTTTGCTACACATTTTGCTAAATTGATAAAGATAATTTCCCATCCAAAAGGAAGTATCTCTTTATAGAACAGTTACTTTATTACGATCCAGAAATAAATCGGCAGTTAACATTTACACAGAGATTCCGTGTTGGCGGCTAATTCTATTCCGGGGGGAAATTACTGCGGCTCACACAAACCTCGACAACCCCGCCGATATAACTTGCCATCGTGTGTTGCGAAACGGTGGCCTAGTGCTGCTAAATATGACCTCCAGTTGGTCAGGCTATATATCCGAATGTGGATTATAAATTTAGTCAGGAATGACTAGTTTATTTGTATCATCTTAATTACAATTGGTATGGTGAATAAAGAAAAAACTGGTCGCCAGAAGGTTATGAATTTTCTTTTTCTTTTAGTACAATTTATAAATCCTTATGTAATCGCAGGTGGGTGAGATTTTTTTCGTTTTCTAATTTGTTCTTGCATACAATTTATGTGTGCTGATTACTTATTTAATAAACATAACCATTTTTAAGTTTTTAACCATTTTAATTGATTATTATTTAATAACAATTTTAATCAATAACTATTCAATAGCCATTTCAATTGATTATAATTAATAACCATTTTAAATGATTATATTTAATAACAATTTTATTGATGATTATTTAATAGCAATTTTAAATGATTATTAATTAATAACCTTCCGCCCGCCAAAAAATCAGCAGGTTATAAAATCCTTTTTTATAGTCCTATTAAATTTAATGTAAACATGATTAACTTTAATCCATATTTTTGGAAATACTCTACATAAATTAATATGTCTAAACTGGATTGTTTAAAAGTTATTACATCCTAATATGTTCTTTAACCATACCTTAGAAAATACCTATTTCTTTACGTTTTCACTTGAGAAGTCACAAGAAAATATGTGTACACATCTCTCAAAATAACTTGTTAGCTCCTAAGATAAAAAAATATTTCAATGTCAATAAATGACATTGAAATATTATAATTTTCAATAATATAATTGAATGGAATAAATGAATTTTTATGCGTTTAAGAACTCGTTAATATAATATTTTAATAAGTTTGAAGAGATTGAAGAATAATTTTCAGTTTGGTCGAATAATAAATCAAATTAGAGGGTTCATAATGAACACATTAATGTTTTGTTGCTCTGTTCACCGCCAGTTGAGGAGAAGGTTAGGTGCTCAGGATGCTAGGAGAGACAATCAATTGTTCGGCTGTCTGGGAGTGATGCATTGACAGTGGAGGCTGCCAACATGAACCTCTTACCTCCCCGATCTTCTCCGTACAATATTATCTCTAACTTAACAACCAAGGATGGTCAATTACTTGATTTAATACAAAATTATGGATTTTGTTAAAATTAATTGTTAAATCACTATTTTAAAACGTCGGTACTGACATAGTGTTTAAAGGGGAATTTTATGGAATATAATTATGAGGTGGAGACAACTAGTGCACCGCTATTACAGTACTGGAGAAAAGAGTATATTATCTTTAAGGACGATTGATAGTTAAAAATATTTTTTTAAGTTTCAGTTTTGAAACTTCTTGCAAAAACTAAACTAGGTCAGGCTGTTAATAAACAAACATTTACGTGATAGAAAAATGCTAACTTATTTGGTGATAAGTTTAGATGAAATATTTTTCCCTAATTTTGAAACTAAAAAAATTTAACTAGTACATTTTTAAATATGTAATTCTGTTTGGAACATAAGCTGGTAAGTTACGAGAGAAGACAGAAATAGTATATTACGTTACTAGGCCGGGAAGTACTGTTTTGCCGGACGAGCATGATAGTTCCTGCGAGAGCGAAAGCGAGTGCGGGATTTTCATGTGAGTACGGCAAAACTTCCCGGCCGTGTAACGTACGATATTTTTCATCATACTACGCAGAAAAGAAACATACCTTCAATCATAACGTAGTCCTTGCATAAACATACATTTCTCAAACCTTCAAAACTAACCTATAACAAGCACTAAGCAGAAAAACATTTTCTACGGATGCAGTGCTGCCACTACATTCCTCTAAAAAGAAACCAATAAACCACCAATAAACAAGCATTAAACGTCAGTTTGCAACAAATCAGCTGATTGTTTACTTCCGCTCTTTCCGACCTAGGCCGGATATGAGTTTATCCGGCCTAGGCCGGCAATGGGTAGCTTTCGAGCCAACAAAAAGGAACTGAAAACAGATGTTTCTGTGTTAGTAGGATGAAAAGTATGTTTTAGCAAGAAGAGGTAATTTTTAATTGAAAAACTCAACGTAAAATAGATTATAATTTAGTTTTTTTGTTGTTTTGTATGATTAAAAACATTTTACTGTGGTACAAAAATATAAAAAGAATACGAATAACACTTACAAGAAATCTACTAACAAACTGATATCGTGGTTGATAAAATAACTAAAATCTATTGACGATGAAGTTTAATTGGAACTATTTAACAATAAATAGAATCAGTTTGATTAGTAGGCACAACTAACGACCTAAAGCTTTAAACCTGAACACTCTGTTAGTCTGACGATTGATAGACCGTGTTTCCCTTAATTAATCAACTCAGCTAAACTGTAACTCCAAACTGTATTATTGACAGATTAAATACACACGTGAATGCATTAGCATGTTAGCAAATAACTCTTAAACAATAGTGTGTTTGGGTGGATGGTAAAATTTTAAATCCACTCTCAGTTAAACTTTGTTTATACATAATATTATTACTTTTAAAACTGCTATTGATACTGTAACTGATGAAATTAACTGTTGGATATTTATTTAAAGGGCATAATGTTTTAGATGTTTATAAACAATGTTCTGATCCTTCTCGGATATTTATAGGATTAGTTAAATGAGGAGCGTACTCAACTGTCAGAGGTTCTGCAAATTAAAATATACAAACAATAACGGAATGATCTGCAATATCGTATGTTAATGAAAATACAGCATTAGATTTATTCCGCCAATAAATTAACATTGAACGAGTCATAAGCTCCTATAGGAAAATATTAGCAAAACAGTCATTATATTCTCGGATTTGCAAAGAACAGCGAAGGATTCGAATCGCTCCAATAATAAAATATAAAAATATTCAGAATGATAAATATAATACAACAATATAATAGTAATTTCAATTAATAGACTAATCAATGACTCTGTAAAAAATTATTTTTATATGGAACATTCTCAAAATTCTCTTGTTGAAAATACAAGTTTTGCTCCGTTTTCCTGTACAGCTGGTTGTTGTGTCACGAAGAAAAATGGGGACCAACTGTGTTAAAAAGTAGTAAAACGTAACTAGGCCACGTCGAAACAGCCAGCAACCACAATCATACATGCCATTGAGGTACTATTACATACCTTGGGCTCTACTGTGCGCCAACTGCTCAAGACTATTGTGGGGGTTATAAAGCTCGATCTATAACAACAAAAAATGTATACTAACAATTTTGAAAAGGTGACTAACGAAAGGGTATTAAATAAATAAATTTCATAGACTCTTCAGCTAGGCTGCTATTATGTTTCACTTTACCTACTGCATCTGTTTTTTCTTTACCTACGCGCGCAGCGACCTAGCTGCGTCTCAACGACGCTTTGTTATCGTCGGAGATAATTAATATCTAGAGGTTTTAGATAAAAACCGAAAGTGAGGAAAAGAAAGTGAGATCACAGACAAGCTAGTAACTGCGAAAATACTAGTTGAAATTTCAATGGCAATTACACAAGGCTTGTATGGAAGTTGTGAAACTCAATCTATAATAACCACAAATGTAGTTAAAATTTTTTGAAAAGAGTGACTAATTTACCACAATATTAAATAAATCAATTACATAATCCTTTTCATCTTGGCTGTCATTTTGCTCTGTTCACAGTTATTTTACTAGACAACATACTCATTTAAGGATTAACCAATGTAACTATCAAAGGACTATCAATTCAACTTTTGAGCTTGGTATCAGAATGTTTAATAAATTGCCAGTGCATGTAAAGGAAATGAATTGGGTTAGTTTTAAGTCATTTTTAAAGCAATTGCTCTTGGAATTATGTGTTTGCAAGGTTGAAGAGTTTTTCAATTAGTGGGTTTAGATTGTGGGCTGAGCAAAATGTATTAATCCAGTTTATCATGTTGTAAGATTATTTTTCTATTGTGACAGAACACTAACTTGACGATGCACCAATTTAATGTTACTATGTAACTATGAATGTTATGTGCAAATAAAGGCTTTGACTTTGACTTTGCTTTACCTTCCCCAAAGCACCTTTTTGATAACGTCGAAGGACAAAAGATAAAAGCTGAAAGCCAGGAAAAGGAAGTGAGATCATAGAAAAGCAAGTGACTGCGAAAATACGGGTTGCGTGTTTAATGTAAGGCAACGAAAACAATCGAGTTACTGCAATATCTGAGATCACGCCACCCTCGTCGCCGAGCGATATGTACCTTGCAGCACGTAATCCACCATTCACCTTGTACGACAGCTCTATTGATATTTCGTTACGGTTACGTTCTTTTAACGACTCAGGTTTGATTAATTTCTTAAATTTACCTTTATAGGAGGGGGATTAGCGTGGGTAGCATGGTAAGATTTAGGTTAGGGACTTTTTTATTTTTCTTTGAGGTGACAGGACGCGTTAAGAACTTTCTTTCGTATACATGCACTCCTGTGTGTAGACCGATGACTCTTGTAAAAAAACCAAATCTCGATGTAATTTGGAACGAATGTGTAAAACAAGAATCAGTCACTCGGCAAGTTATATATTTTCCAAGATTTTTTTCATATAAAATAAAATCAAATTTAACAATTAAAATGATTATATATTTAATAGTTGAAATTGAAAAAAAAATCAAAATCAGCTCAAAATAATTGATTTTGCATTTTGACTCATTACTCAATGTCAATTAATTGGATACTGAGATATCGTGTCTAGTAGGCTATAATTTAGGCTGAACTTTATAGTAATATTGGAAATAGGTATACAGATATTATTTTAAATTAAAAAATCTCCAATACCTTAAAATAAAATAAAACAGTAATGACTATATTTGATCTGAAAAATGGTATTGTTTAGTATTATTTTGAATTGTCCTCAAAAAAGTCGTATTACCCAAATTATGCGGGAAATCAAGGTAACACTAAATAAACTTTCTTCTATTTTTTATTTCTACTCAATTGATTAGGTAGTAACAAATTTATCATATAATTTGAAGAAATAATAATTCGATGTAATATGTAGAAAGATATTTACATTCTTACTGAATGCTTGAAATCTGTGTTAACTTGGTATCACGTCAAACACACAACGTTATGTCAATTAACTAGTTGAAATAATCTTCAATGGCAAATCATACTCTTATATACACTTAAAATATAGTATAAACTAAGATTTATTTGTTTGAACACCATTGTTGTTCATGGTGAGTTATATAATTATTTGTTTGTGTTTGTCTTCAAAGCCATATTTCCCCCAGGTCTACCTCAATGTTGGTTACTTAACCAGGTCTTTTCCCACTTTAAGAAGGACAAGGACAAAATCCCAGAACCAAAATCGTCGAACACCTTGTTTTTACTTGTCAGTAACGGAAAACATCCACACAAATCCAACTACAGTAGTACCTAATATAGAATCTTATACAAAAAAACACGCTTAGAGGTAGACAAATGTAAAACTGATTGACCATAGCTTCTACACAAGAATGTTTTGCATATAAAACCCAACAAATAAAATCGCATTTGGAAAGGGAACTGTCGACATAATCTATAAGAAATAAACAATCATATACTCTTTTATGAGCAATGTTGTCTTGCGTGCGTGCTTGTTTGTTTGTTTGCACAATTATCTCAAAAATGCCTCTGAGGATTTCCTTCAAAGTCTGGAAATAAGTAATTTATGTCTCAAAAACGTGTTCTATGCGGATTACTTGACCAGAGAAAATCTAATAACGTAATAAAACAAGTTTTAAAGTTGTAGAATTTTAACATTGGCCTTGTGAGTTGTCATGATAGCAACGAAATAAACAAGGAAAGTGTAAACAAATGAAGTAATCATAATAGATGTTTGCAATCTACAGCCATCAAGGAAAAATACAGCAATTGGGATGAAGAGAGTTTATGAAACAATTAAAAAGTTTTCTATTTATCAATTTTATGACATTGCAATATTTGACAGTAATTGGATGAACTAGTAAATATAAAATAACACCGAGCAAGGCTCGGTCCACCAGGTATCAAAATTTTAAACTCGTTAATTCTTTCTCCAGTTGAGCCCGCTTCTCGGACCCAATAAGCGGGTGACGTGGGCGAAGTCGCCTAAAGACACTCTCATATTGTATTATACAAACACGCGACCACAATGTGGCGCGTCACGCGAGCAGCCACTGTACACACTACACACCAGTGTTGCCAGAGAGGATTCGGCATTTTACCTGCCAACTCCGTCAAAAATCCCCGCTTTTACCCGGTTTTTCGGCAGTAATCCCCGAAAAATCCCTGCAAGTTTCAGAAACCGGGTGATTACTCGAAAAACCACCTGACACAAAACATCCAAAACCGGGTAGTTTCCTAAAATTACTAAGTAAGGAGGGAAATGTTACATTAGTAAACTGCACACTGTATACCAAAATATGTCTATTTACTACGAGTATTATTTTCAAAACCGTTAGAACAAATTATTTTTTTCGTCTTAGATGAATATTGGCTATTTGCACGGCAAATCATAATCCGAAAATCCTCGGCCTTACCCGTTTTTTTATGTATTTAGGATGCCGGGTGAATCCTCGCAGTTTAGTCTAAAATCCTCGGATTCACCCTATTTTTCTTAATCCTCTCAAAATCCCAGGGGCCCAGAATGACCTTCAAAATGTCCGAAAACCGGGTAAATACCCGTTTTACATTAGCACTGAAACCAATAAGCCCATACCAAATACATTTTACCAACTAAAAAAATATCTTGAGTTAAAAAATCTTTGTATCTCGTCCAAAATACTCTTTTTCTAATATCCAAGTTGTGCACACCCGCGCAGACCAAGTCTAAAATTCCCGGGTTTACCCGGTTTTTTTCTTAACCCCCGCCAAATCCCCGAACGGCCTCCAAAATACCGAAACCCGGGTGAATACCCGGCTTTTGGCCACACTGGTACACACTGCCCCTGTACAGCGCTGTGTAGGCTGTCTCACACAACTTGACCCAGTCTGTCCATAAGACTAATGTTGATTTTAACATAGGGCTTACGGATGGACAGGCCAAGTTGTTAGACTCAGACTGTAAATTTCTTTGGAAGGCGGCCGTGATTCCACGTTATTAATTACCTACTTCAGGTGTAGCATAAAGACGTTTTGTTCATTACTGGAGGTCGTCAAATGAGAACAAAATTTACATGACTATTTATACGGGCAGTATTTATACGAAAGGTTCAACTAATATGTTAATCTTAACATGGCGTGCGTATAAATATTTAAAAACCTGTTCTAGACCTGAGTTTTTTATGATTGACCCGACAAAAATAGTATATTACGCTACTAGATCGGTCAGTACACTTTTACCAGACGAAAATGTTAGTTCCCGCGCAAGCCAGAGGCAAGTGAGTGATATTCATGAGAATTCGGTAAAGCTTACTGGGCGTGTGACGTACGATATTCTACATCATAACATCATACTACTCACAAAAAAAAATTTAAACCTATTTTTTGCACGAACCACTACTTTTCTCAGTTATTCTAACCTAGCCTTCAATAGACAAACATTTGCTACATTTACCAGTGTTTTCACCACATTCGTCTAAAATAACCTATTAAACATGCATTAAACGACGGTTTGCTGAAACCAGCTGATTGTTTACTTCTATTATTTCCGTTTCATAGTGCACGGTAAACCTATCGTGCAGCTATCGACAAACAGTAACTTTCCAGCCAAGAGTAAGGCACAAAAATATATGTTTCTGTGTAATACGACGTAACAAATATTTTAAGCTAAGACATGAATTTTATAATTTGTTCTTAATGATTGCTCTAAAGAAATAGAAATTTTTTGGGTATAAAAGTGAAAAACAATTGTAAAAATTAGATGCGTTCAAAGCAATATATTTCAAGCTTGGCGTCACCCTAATGCAAGTGTTTCACACTAATTGTACCAAGAAAAGGAGGATCTTAAAAATACCACATTCCACGATCAAACCATTGAAAATTAAAACAAAATCGAATGTAAATATTTATTTATTGAAGTCCTACGTATCCTCATGTGGTAATTTATCGGTATCAGTGTGGGTTGCACACCGACCAATACCAAGCTAGTTCTACGGCAGTCTGTCTCGGATGCGTGCTGCCTGGAAGCTTAATGTACGCGACTCAACTGCTAATGGTCTTTCTCACGCGAGAGCAGACTTACCATGACTTATCTTACCTCCAGTGGCCGCGAACAAAGCAGAAGGCTGAAGATTGGTTGTGGTGATCGGTTTTTATATTGCTCAAATAAATTCTTTGCTTGAAATTTACCGTCAGTGATGGCAAATGTCGGTAAAGAACAAAATCAAAGCATAAATTCGAATAAAGTTGTGTGGATGTTCAATATGGGATTTATTTATAAGTTTTTATTCGTGAGAGTTTAAATGATATAAATTGGCGTATTTAGGGCGCACATCATCCTCTGTCCTTTTTAGCAAAGGGTTTTATTAGAGGGAATCTATAGTATTTTAGGTATACAATTTTTTCCGAGACTGGATAAAAGATTGAACCTATTATTTAGTATGAAAAAATACGATTGACATACGTACACATGCCATAAGATTGTTTACATAATACCTAATAAAAGGAACTGAATGATAAATATTAGCCTATTCAATCATCGTTGTAATGTAAAATTATGGGAAAAGTTAAATCCACTTTTGTCATTACCTCTGTAATTTTAATCTACTATTACCTATTTCTGTTTTTTTTTGTGTGATCAAGTCTCCGCTTCCAATTTTTCACTAAAGGGAAGAGTCCTAGAGGCTCTTAAAGTTTCGTAATTTTCTATATGGATTTGTATTTTTCAACATGGGAATATAAATGTCAAGGTACAAATGATCATAGTCTATAGCAAATATTGTTTTATCAGCAGTATAAACAAAATCTTGTAGTTGCAGAGCACCGTGAATCCACTAGCATGTGATTTCTTGATTAGCATGATACGTGTTGTTGTATTCAGTGGATGCAAATAAAAAACGTATTACAACACTTTTAAGTGTTGTAAGACGTTTTTCATTAGCATATGTAAATCTATAAAATAGTACAAAAATCAAAGATTATTGTTCATGTAGGGTATGGGATACATGAAACGCACACCAATAGCATGTCATGTCAAACATGACATACACGTCACCTCCTACTATGTAATTTAGCCTTTTGTTTGATACCTGTCACGTATGAGATTTGATATAATCTCAAATCACCAGATAATCAAAATAAACCGAAATCACCTTCGTTTACCATCATACTTAAGGACCTCGGTTTATTCGGTTTGAATATTGACTACGTAATTCAATCTCACGGCTTTAAAATTAATAAAAAATAAGTAAAAATGTGTGGTACATTTTATTTTCCATTAAAAAAATCGTACTGTTGTTTTAATACTCGAAAAATTCATAACAAACTTACAAATTGTCGAATTGTAGCCACTCAAAGAGCACAAACAGCAAGTGGCTACGAAAAGTGTCCCAAACAAAGAAGGGGATATTATAAACAGAAGATCAAAGAAGAATTAATTTTAGCGTATAAAATTATTGAAACTAAAAGGCGGGTATGTGAAGAGATGCAGCTCGGGAGCACGCGAAGAGACGATGTCCTTCTGTCACGCAGGCAGCGACTGTTCACTTCTGACTCAATAGAACGTCTTTGAGTGAAACGCCCCCATTACTGCAGACTCAGCGAATTTCAAATGTTAAAGAACGTACAGGGTGTTTTTTCTAAACGCAACCCATTTTTAAGATTGAATAATGCACATATAAATATGAAATGAGTATTGTTTTATTGATCTTAACATTTCACAACCTATTATTTAAGTTTGGTCACATTCAGTTTACATTAGGTGCTCAAACAGTCCGCCATTTGCATTTGTATAAAGATATGCTCTCACAATCAAATTCCCGAACACGTGTTGGAAGGTGTCTCTTTGAATGTCTTGTATTAAATTTGTTATGTCTGTTTTGAGGTGCTGAATATCCTGTGAATTGTTTTCGTGACCTTACTTTTTATGTATCCCCAAATAAAATAATATAGTGGGGTCAAAGGGGAAATAACCCCTTACCGATAAAATCTAATTTTGGGTTGCGTTTTTCATGTGTGTGTCTTTAAGCACGATAACTCGCGTAAAAATGGTCCCATCAGAATGAAATTTGCCACAGACATGAAAGTTGTAATTATCCTACGAAAACAATTCACAAGATATTCAGCACCTCAAAACAAACATAACAAATTTAATGCAAGAAATTTAAAGAGGTACCTTGCAACACGTGTTCGGGAATTTGATGGAGAGAGCATAGCTTTTTACAAATGCCAATGACGGACTGTTTGAGTACGTAATGTAAACTATACAGTTACATAGTCAGTTACTTATTAAGTTTGAATATTGTCTACGTAATTCAATCTCACGGCTTCAAAATTAATTAAAAAATAAGTAAAAATGTGTGGTGATCAAACTTAAATAATAGGTTGTATCAAATGTAAATATCAATAAAACAATACTCATTACACATTCATAAGTGCTTTATTCAATCTTAAAAATGGGTTGCGTTAAAAAAAAAAACACCCTGTATTTCAATCCAACCGCGAGATTTGACGTGTTTTTGTAAGCTCCATAACGAGTATACAGGTTTGCTGCGACAGGTGTGTTACAACTGGGTGGTTTTAATTCAAGGTTTAGTAAATATGAACAAGAAGACGCAAAGAGAGTATTATCTAGATATGTTGAGAAATAAGCAAAATATAGAATTTTAATTATTTCTCATAAGGTTTACATTAGGGCAAAAGTACTGCCTTTACCACTTTCAATATGTCGGCAACCAACGGACAGAGTGCAAGTATTCAAAATATTAAAATAATAGTTTGTTTTGACGAACTGAATTCAATGGTACTGATAAAAATCGGATTTTATTTGTTTTTCTGTAAACAAAACTAAAAAAGAGGGAGTTAATCCCTCTTTACTCCCCTTTCGGTCGTCCGATAGGGCTGGTTTACGAATTCGTCCGAGTGATTGCCACTTTACATCGTTGCACTACGCTACGTGTTAACATACACATATAAATTCGAACGAATGGTGCTTTTTGCTTCTGGGGGCCCCAAAATTAAAGGTTATGGTCTTGGGCTTAGGACTTACCATGAGTATTACAGTAACAGTTTCTTCCCTACAGGAGAAATTCGCTAATACCGAACATGCAATCAATCAAAGTGAGAGAGAGTAATAATAATAGTTTATGCAACGATTGTATTGTGAACGACTTTAATCCACTCGTGAGATGCTGAAAACGTAGCTTAAAACCTGAGTACGATCGTGTACAGAGTTGCATTCTTTATCTATGACCAAAAATATACAACGAATCTTCGTCAGGAGGTTTTAAAAAGTCAACTCATCACTTTTACTCATAGTGGAATAAGGCAACTCACATTTTTGAGCTGTCACAAACAACTTAATACATTAATCAAAGTTAAGTAGTCATAAAAATACTTTTTTTCAAATTCCGAGCTCTGCCATTAGTCTGGAACATGTGTAATAAAAAACTCCAGGATAAAAATGTTTAATCTATGCAACTGGTTTATTTCTGGTTTGATAATTTTCATCTTTATTATGGCTTTTTATATCATTATTTGTGCTTATTTTAACGGTCGTAGATACTTTTTTAATAATATAATTTCACTGGTAATATGTATATAATTTAGACACCAAGGTAGATTTTTCACTGTAATTGTAAAACGTATACATGTGCTTTGTTCATACAAAGCACATGTATACGTTTTACAATATGTTCATATTAAAACACTGCCTAAGTATAATAGGGTCAAAGGGTGCTTCCCAGTTATTTATCTCTTGAGTTTTCTTTCTGTTGTGGATGAAAAACTGTAAAAAGTAAAGTTATATATGCATTATATGGTTGTTAATACCTGCCTCGATTTGTAGCTTTGGAACTTCATCAACACCAATTCTGGCTCTGACCAAGTGAAGTGCACTCACCCGGGCAGTAGAAGCAATAAGCATTGGTCCTGTTCTGCCAGGCCCAAAAACGTTATTGGGACAAAGAAGCAAAAAACTAAAAGCCAAAATAGTTTTGATTGATTACCTATAATAGATTGAATAATTCGAATACTTGATTGAATTGTGCCTACCATAATATAGTAGAGGAGCGAGTAAGCTATGCGATGTTATATTAGATCGAGGCAATTAACTGCATAAATAGCTAACGGGAAGTCACCCTTCCACGGCTGTAACTATGCTATTGACCTTAAATTCCCGGAAATGTTTCTGTGACTCGATGTCCATATTGTCACAAATAAAATTATTTTTAACCAGCTTTAGAATATCAAACAATTTCAATTCACTGCCATGTTTCTTTTGTAATGGATATTACCATGGATCCACAGCGGGGTGTCAGTTTATCTTATTTTAATTATTTCTGCGTGATGGTGTATTTTCTGAGACAGAAACTCTTAAGTAGACTTAGACTTAAGAGGGCCTATGTTTCTCAGATCAAGTAAGTTAAAATTTAATTCAGGTTCGTTTGTAACAAACCATTTACAATTTTGCGATTTCGCTTTTACTTTCTCCCAGCTATACATAGTATATGGAGAAAGTATTGTTTTTTCGGGTGTTTACATGCTTCGTAAACTGATGGTCAACAAGATCAATTGTAGAATGTGAACAGGTCAGTACTGGCAAGGAACATCAGTGCAAATGTTATTATTAAGGACATAGTTATGAATTACATTAAATTAAATGGAATGATTATGTATTATGAATTTTATCTGGAAGCATGTGTGAATTGGAATGTAACACCGTTCTGCAAAAATAAAACTATTATACCGGGTGTCCACAAAAGAACTGAAACATTTTAAAGGCCGATGTCGATACCAAACGGGGGACTATGTTTAATGTTTTACACGTGTGTTTGGAGCTGGAATTCTCAGTTTTTGTTGGAGACTTGGTGAAGCTCGATATGAGCACCATTAGGGCATTAACATCCATTGTTTAATTTTTTAAACATTTTTATTTACGACCATTGCAATAAGCACCAATTATGGTATTACAATAAACATTATAATCATATACATTAAAACACCAAAAACCAAGCAGTACTCTAATGACGACTTTAGAGTACTGGAGTCACTTTAGAGTACTGGTTCTAGACCAATGAGAGCTCGGCATTTGACGGAAGTAGTGTCATAATAACAATTACGCAATTCGCACATCAGCTGATTGTTGCATTACGATTCATGTTTGAGTTTACTTATCCCATCAGCTGATTGTTCCACAACGATTCATGTTTCAGTCTGCTTATTTGCCTAACCTCAAATTTTAGTTGACCTGTTCCATCATTAGTAAAAGTCATGAGTTTTGTTTAACTTCGGGGGAAATTTTGTCGTATATTGTTGGTCGTAGATAAAATAGTGTATGCAACGATTGTATTATGCCTTTAAGCCACTCGTGAGATATTTAGAACACTCGCTTCGCTCGTGTTCTAACTTACATCTCACTCGTGGCTTAAAGGCATTCATTATACAATCGTTGCATAAACTACTATTTTCAAATTTTGGACGATATTTTATTCTAAATTAATTTAAACTGTTGACACCCGTCGTTAATGTTTGCACAGGCTTCATTGTTGTTCTGTGTGCTAATTGTTGAAAATAAATCAGCTGTTGTTATGAGTTCAAATAGACAACTAGACATGTTTATGTTGTGCAATGGCAACTCCTCAGTAAAAGGCCCAGTGCGTTATGTGGTTTGTGGAAAGTGGCTCTATTGTTACTGTCCAACGGAACTTTCGACGTGAATTTGGTGGTCAAGCGCCTGCATACAACACTATCCATCACTGGGGGAGTTCCTTTAAAGAGACAGGTAGTGTGAAGAAAGCTAAGCCGACTGGAGACCTCGTGTTTTAGAAGAAAATGTAGACCGAATTCGTGTTTCTTGTCAGAAAAGCCCAAAAGGTCGGTTAGAATACATGGTCTTTAGTTGGGGATACCAAAGTCAACCGTTCATAACGTGGTGAAGAAAAGACTTCACCTAAAAGCTTACAAAATCCAGTTGTTACATGAAAGCAAACCAAGAGACAAAGACATCAGGCTTCAATTTGCTGCTAGCATGCTGTATAAGATTAAAGAGGACGATAATTTTTTTAACAATGTAGTCTTCTCTGATGAAGCAACTTTTCACGTCTGTGGTATTGTAAACCGTCACAATTGTAGGATATGGGGCGCACAACCGCCTCATGAGTTCATTGAATATCAACGTGACTCTCCCAAGTTGAATGTTTGGTGTGGCCTTATGCACGATAAAGTTCTAGGACCTTTCATTTTTGTTGGGAATTCTATAAACGGTGACATTTATTGTGACATGTTAGAGGAGTACGTTTTTCCACAGTTGGATGACATTGAGATGGAGAACGGCCCTGATTATTTTCAACAGGATGGAGCGCCACCACACTACAGTTTGCGTGTGCGCGAGGCGCTAGATACTCGTTTCGGCGATCGGTGGATTGGCAGGGAAGGGCCTATCCAATGGCCTCCTATGAGTCCAGATATGACTCCTCTGGACTTTTTTCTTTGGGAGGCAATAAAGAATTAAGTCTATTCGGTGCAGATTCGGGATCTGAATCACCTCCGACAGAGAATAGTCGCATGTGTTGTTGCAATAACCCCTGAAGTACTGACCAAAACCTGGGAAGAGGTCAAATTTCGCCTAGAATTATGCCGGGCCACTAATGGTGCGCATATCGAGTTATACTAGTTTTCTAATAAAACTTGAGAATTTTAGCTGTAAATACACATATAAAACATTAAACATAATCTTTTATTTGGTATCGATATCGGCCTTTAAATGTTTCTGTTCTTTTGTGGACACCCGGTATTATATATTTCTATTGAATTTTTTCCTTGTTAAAGTAGTAAGCTGGAGTATACTAATACGGACATACTACGGACGTAATAGTGAAATGCGGACACTACGATTGTCATAGTGTAATACGGACTTCCTGAGGTCGTCATGGCGTCGTTATACGATCATACTACTGTTTTTGTAGTTTAATAGGGACCTACTTCGACCGTCATAGCGCAATACGGACCTAACACGGTCCGTCATAGCATCGTTATACGATCACACGACTGTCGTCATAGCGTAATAGGAACCTAATAAGACTGTCATAGCGTAATATGAACCTAATACGGTCGTCTTAACGTCGTTATACGATCATAAAACTGTCGTCTTAGCGTAACGATCATTCGACTGTCGTAGCTGATTCCTAATACGTCCGTCATAGCGTAACATGGACCTAATACGGTCATCATAGCGCCACAATACGATCATACAACTGTCGTCACAGCTTAATACGGACTTCCTGTGGTCGTCGTAGCGTAATACGCTCGTACTACGTCTGTGATGGAGTGAGAAACGTCACACTGACGTCGCGTGACCGCCGCCATCGGACTCCGGATCGTCACATTACGCTGCATAAAACACTAAATCTACCCATCCCTGGTCACGCAGCGCTCTTGGGTCTTTAAGGCTATTCACTGCTCATTTTGATTGGTAGTCTAATGCTAAGAGAATTCATCAGTTTATGAACAATACAGTACAAACTGATGGTTAGCAACACAAATGTATTCAATTGGTAAGTTTTGTTTAACAAAATGGTGAGACTATTCACTTTTGATAATCGTCAAAATATATATAAAAAATACACAAGTAATTTATGTTTATTGTTTAAAAACTATACGTTAGCTTTTATTTAGGGCCTATACATAATAATTTATTGGTAACAACAATCCTCTAGATTTAGAGATTTGTAGCTAACAGAATTAAAATTATGACATTGTTTTGCAAAAGTTAAATGAAATAAAATAATTCTTTCTTATAATGACATATATCATTTTATAACAACAACAAAATCACATGAACATTGAAAAACATAAAATTTCTATCATCGTAGATCAAGGATTCAATAAAATGGCTTTTACTCACTCATTGTAGATTTTGTAAATATATAGTAACTATAAACTTTAAGTTTAGTACTTTCAGACAACATTTTTATAATAATATTAGATTTATAATTTTGATATATAAATAAGCGCGAATGGAGTTACTACGGGCGTGAAATATGAAATTTTACAATCATGGTAAAATATTTTCCTAAACGTCTTTGAACATAGGCAACGTATTTAATCAGTAAGTCGTAAAAATGGAATCTTATGGTGTATAATATGTGTAAACCGCCTCTTTGTTTGCATCAATGTGTTCATCAATACCATGTTTGCGGCTTTACAGTACATTCATTTTTAACAAAGATAATTTAAATATTTTAAATTAACTCGCTTATTTTTTTCGACACCTCGCAATCACATACAGTGTTCTGTGTTTGTCACTATTAGCTAAATGTTGGTTTATTTATGAATATTCAAGATATAGCTACTGCGCTACGCAAAGAACCACTAACCTTGGATTCACTAGCTAGACTGCTTGTCGCCAGACGTTGAGCCGTGACGTCAGTTGAGTGTCCATCAGTCGCCAGTGCAGCCACTCCATAAAACTAAATATCCCTCTGGCTAGTGTTATAATATATATTACACTCGCCCCAACTTAAAATAAACTCTTCCTTCAATAGGCCTACATTCAAGTCCTAGGCCTAAACTTCAATCACATTGAACACTAAATTCAAAGTTCTTAGCCTAATTTCTTTTTCTTAACACTTCTTTTCAAAATAGTACAAAAACAAAATTTCTTCTCTTAAAACACAGTCGACTGTTGTATGTTTATAAATCAAGCCTCCTCGGCTTGCGAACGGTTCGTTGAGACCGTCGAAGAGCTTGCGGGCTACTCAGCTTGCTAGGCTGCACTTCCTGTCTATCTTCCAGTCTTGGTTGGGGAATAGGTGCTCCTTGCGGGCTTCGTCTCGGAGAAGGTGACTGACGAACTATCGCTGCTGGCTGAGGGCTACTAGGTACTCTCACTGGTGTACTAGGCCTTACAACTGGTGATGTCTTGGCTGGCGATGGCTGTCCGCTGACCGCGATTTGCCTATCCGCCAAAGTCTCATCTTCCTCTCCCAGCTGGCTGGAACGCAGATGATCTGCTTGGCAAAATCGAATCCTGCCAGATACACTTACAAGATAAGTCGAAGGACTTCTTTGCTCCAAAATTCTCCCCGGAATCCAGGAAATGTGTTCCCCTCTAACTGTCTTCACCCACACTTTATCCCCATCATCAAACTGTCTTGCATTGCCTCGAGTGCTGTTCGCAGCCGACCGCTGCATCTCCTTCTTTTTGTCAATCACTGACAACAAATTAGGCTTAAGTAAAGTCAATTTCGTTCTGGGTTTCCATTGAAGAAACAACTCGGCTGGTGTGAGTCCAGTTGCTGTGCTGGGCGTGTTCCGATACACAAAAAGGAAGTTGTCTAACTTATGCTGTAAAGTAACATTTTCAGAACCATTTTCCATCACTTGTCTATGCAGGTTTTTCTTTACCTCTTGCACACACCTTTCAGCTGCGCCATTTGAGGCAGGGTGATAAGGAGGCGACAAAGTGAATTTAATGCCGTTCTTGGTTAGAAATTCCCTAAACTCAGAACTTGTAAAATTAGGACCATTATCACTCACCAGTTCCTCTGGCAATCCATAAGAAGCGAATAAGGTTCGTAATCTTTCAATGGTTTTGAACGATGTAGTAGATTTCGTAAGAAATACTTCGAGCCATTTCGAAAAACAGTCCACTACAATTAACATTTGTTGCCTAGTCTGCGGATCCTCCGCATAATCGATATGAATTCTCTGCCACCTGTTGGTAGTTCTAGGCCATTGATACAATGGCACCTTAGCGGCAGCATTTCTGGTGCACTGACAGACAGGACAAGAAGAAACCGTTTCCTCTATGTTTTTCTCCAGACCCGGCCACCAGACATAGCTCCTGGCTAACATTTTCATACGGGATATGCCCGGATGCTGGTCATGCAGCAACCGGATTACCGCATTACGAAGTTTCTCAGGTACGACAACTCTCGCTCCCCAAACAATACAATTGTTATCCACAGACAACTCGTCTTTCCTTCTGAAAAATGCAATCAATTCTGGCTCATCAGAGTGACGCCATCCGTGCCAAATGAAATCCCTTGCTTTAGATAACACAGGATCTTTATCAGTCAATCTAGCTATATCCCTAGCTGTAATAGGTGTGTCGTCACTCACCATTTTGTAGCAATTGAATACCTCCACGACAGTGTCCACATGAGAGAGGTGGTTGGCCTCCAGTTCCAACGTCTCGTCATTGGGCAGCGGTAGTCTTGAGAGGGCGTCGGCATGTGGCAGATCCGCCCCTCGCCTGTACTTAACCTCGAAGTTGTAGGCTGACAAAATTAACGCCCAGCGTTGAAGTCGAGCTGCAGCTACGCAAGGAACTCCACGCTTACTTCCGAAGATTTCAACCAAAGGAGCCATGGTCTGTCTGTATCACCACATTCTTCCGCCCATAAATGTATTTATGGAATTTTCTAACCCCAAATACAAGCGCAAGCGCTTCTTTGTGTAATTGGGAATAATTCTTTTCGCTGGCGCTCAAAGATTTAGAAGCGAACGCTATCGGCTTTTCCACGCCATCTATGAAATGAGAGAGCACCGCTCCAACACCACGCGGGCTCGCATCGCAAGTCAAAATTAGGGGTTTATTCACATCGTAGTGAACCAAAACATCAGATGACATAACCCATTGTTTGCTCTGTTGAAAAACATCTCAGCACGATTTGGACCATCCCCAAGGTTCATCCTTTCTAAGTAGGTCATAGAAGCAACTTATTTTATCAGACAGGTTACAAATGAATTTACCAAGATAATTGATCAAGCCTACATAGGCCCTGAGCTCCTCCTTACATGTTGGTTCCGGAGCGTCACGTATGGCTTCCAAAATACCTTCCTGAGGACTGATTCCCTCTGATGACAGACAATATCCAAGATACTGAACAGTAGGCTGTAAAAATCTACATTTACTTTCATTTACCTTGACTCCATAGCTTTGAAGTCGCTGCAACACTTGCTCCAATCTTGCAAGAGCTTCCTCTCGGGACGAACCCCCGACCAACACATCATCGAGGTAAGCCACTGTACCTGGAAGTCCTCCAATGATTTTGTCCATTGCCGCCTGGAAGAGGGCCGGAGCAGACGATAACCATATGGTGGACGACGTAACCGCACGAGACCTTTTTTTTGTGCGTCGCCAGTGTTCTTGAGATTCCTCTGAAACAGAAAGCTGGAGGTATGCTGCCTCCAAATCCAACAAAGAAAACCATTTACAGCCTGCTAGCGAGGCAAAGATATCTTCGGGCTGCGGCAACGATTAATGTTCCGACTGTATTACTTGATTTAAGGTAACCTTAAAGTCCCCGCACAAGCGGACGCTATTTTTCTTCTGAATTACTACTATTGGGGTAGCCCACTGAGAACTGGTAGCCGGGTAGGCAATATCGTCGGATATCATCCGATCAATTTCTTGTTCAACAGATGCCCGCAAAGCATACGGCACAGGCCTATATTTACAAAATTTAGGAACATAATTTTCCTTCAACACTATTCTAGCCTCAACATCCTTAATCTCTTCTGGACCGCCTTTAAATACGGCGACATATCTCTGTTTTAGTGCGGTAACCTCCTTGGGTTCAATCGACACATCTTCAGTTAGGTTAGGTTTAACCTGGTACAAAACATCAGCCACTTCATTAGGCCTATTGTTACTAACGCTAGCAGCTGGTACGCCAGCAAAATTACAAGCAAAAATGGATTTCCAATCCAAGGCAATGTGCTCAAGCCAGTTCCTCCCAAGTAGCATTGGTTGGTTTGCACGATTTATTTTAACTACAATCATAGGCAAACAATACGCAAGGCCCTCATATTCAACATTGACCTGAGCTTGTCCTACTACCATAACCTCATTGCCGGAGTAAGTTAGCAACTTAATATTGACAGATTTTAATTGGATGTGAGGAAAGTATTTTTCAAATACTTCCAGTGGGCACACTGTCAGTGCAGAACCGGTATCAATTTCCATAACTACAGGCACATTCTCTATAGCTAGCCTTACCTTGTAACCAGAGTTACCCGAGCCCGAGCCAATATTGTGCAAAGAAAGATTTCCCACTTCCTCATATAGGCTAGGCTTCATTTCATTTTGGAGTTCATGTACTTTAAACCTCCCTTTTGGCTGACTTTTTGAGGCAGTATCGCCTTTAGACTTGCAGGCCTTACTGAGGTGACCAACCTTTTTGCACAAATGACACTTATAATTACTGTAAGGGCACATATTAGCCTTATGATCAGAACCTGAGCACCGAAAACACTTCATTTTACTATCATTTTTCTCATCAAATGATTTTTGCTTAAAACCAGGATTCCCACTTTTCACACCACGTGCACATTTCTTCACATTGAACTTGGAAATATCTGCAGGATGACTCCCGAATAAGCCTGTTTGCTTTTCAGCCTGTTCTAGCATGAGCGCTTGTGTAAAAGTTTTGGCTAAATCCAATTCTTCAGAAAGCAATTTCTGTCTAATTCCATCATTACTGATGCCCGATATTAATTTGTCCCTCAAAGCATCATTTAAAAATCCTTCGAATTTACAGGTGCTAGC
The DNA here is from genome assembly GCA_035578135.1 of Flexamia atlantica. NCBI lineage: Eukaryota > Metazoa > Arthropoda > Insecta > Hemiptera > Cicadellidae > Flexamia > Flexamia atlantica. The sequence goes on from JAQJVK010000022.1 coordinate 9,978,515, forward strand.
TAAATGTTTGATAGCGACCATAAATTCCGCTACTGACTCTGCCGGTTTTTAGCAACGACTGTAAAACTTATAACGTTAAGCAACTACTGGCCTTTTTAGAGCAAAATGTTCTTCCAAAGTTTGGCTGAGCACTTCATATGTTTCATCATCAATTTTCTTAGGAGATATTAAGTCCATTAACACTGCTAAAACTTTAGGCCCGATCGCCGTTATCAAAATGGAGACATGATTCTCGGATTTCACGCCATTGGCCTTGAAATAATGTTTCAATCGTAATAAATACGAACTTATGTCCTCTTCGTGAGGATTGAATTCTGAGATTCTACAGATACTACTTGACATTTTCACACACGCGGTTTTAAAGAACGCACTTTACAAAACTTTCACTAGTTTTAATGCGACAAAACCAATATTTAATTCGGCGACTGCGCCATTATAGCAACTGCGCTACGCAAAGAACCACTAACCTTGGATTCACTGGCTAGACTGCTTGTCGCCAGACGTTGAGCCGTGACGTCAGTTGAGTGTCCATCAGTCGCCAGTGCAGCCACTCCATAAAACTAAATATCCCTCTGGCTAGTGTTATAATATATATTACACAAGACATTTTTCATCTGAAGCTTGGAAAATAAATATGTAATATGTATTTTATTTTTAAAGAAGTTTTTTTTTTATTGATAATAAGCGTTAAGGAAAACCAATGCTACTTGTTTTATAAGTCTTTATTTTAATATGTTCATTAATTTCAACCTACTTAAATTGAACACCTACAGTGTTTAGGTGTTTATTTTCAAGTGTAATATAATTAATGTATAATTAACATATGTGGTTATAATAATCATTAAAGACAGAGCTCGCACGGCATATGAACACATAAGATACATTACAGTTATTTGGCTTTTCATGACTTTTATGCGGATTCTGTCAACAATTCTGTGCCTTAAATCTCTTTATTCAACTTAAGACCTATTCTTTGATTTAAAATCTATGAATTCGAAACGATATAATCAACTTAACTTACTTGATAATGATTTCATACACATAATAAGCTGGATAGTTTTATTATGATCCACAGTACATAAACGTAAAAAAATATGCAACATGAAACTAAATCATATAACCGAAGAATAAAGGGATGAAAGTATCAATTTGAAGCGAATGTACTAAAATAACAATGTGACAAAACGATGTTCCTTTGCCAATAAAGTGACTACATCGCCCCGTGACAAGTCTTGTGTGGTTCGCGCCACGTTTGATTGTGGACTGAACCCTGTAACAATTGAAATGGAACCATTTTCTTGATTTGATATCATTTTAACACGTCAAAATATGTGGAGATTATTTTATTGAAGTACTCTTGAAGTATTTCAGTAATAGTCTAAACTAATTTTTTCCACGCATTTTTATATCAGATAGCGTTATATAAAATTGATGAAAAGGATCTTTAATATAATATAGTACGTTAAATTTTACCCCAGAAGATAAAGTTAGTTTATGTAAATATGATTTAGGTGTAATTAAAAAATGTAAATAATAAAAACACTATAAACTGTATGGTTTAAAGATGAATTTTTCCATGTGACGAGAAACAACAATTCGATTTAAATTGTAGGATAAGCTTTGGTTGGACATTTTAAAAATTATTACTAACTAAAAAATGTAAATAATAGTACTTTAATTGTCAAGCAGAAGATATAACATAAAAGGCGGGGGATCATCAATTACCCCAATGATGATGATCATAATGGGGCTTTCAAACTGCAATTTATGATTTAAATGTGTTCCTTTTAAATTATTTTCATACCAATCATAATATTAATAATTCAAGCATGATGGACAGTTGTCATAATTCATACAAAGAAATAACTCGTCATAGCCTGGTCAACTTTTTTAAAGGAATTATAAAAATAACACAAAGCTAGCTTGTCATTAGTATGATGAAAAGTTCTCGATATAGGTGTAAATCTGGAGGAGAGTTACTAGTTAAATCATCTGGATCCTCTAAAATGAGTCGATAAGTAAAGTAGTCTTGGGTTCCTGACCTCATGAAGTTCTGGTGCACCTGAAACTTTGAAATTTTCGAGAAATATTTCTTATCTGCTGTTTGTAGCTTCACTTACCCTGACGTTCAGATCCCCATATTTCCCATGACCCTCAATTTCTTTACACTCTAAGAAAATATGATGGAGACCATGTAGTTTACCACAACCTCACCTCAAAATAATTTAATTCTGATTAAAATGTAAATTTTTTGGAAAATTAAATTTGGAGCATTTTTGTACTTGGACAGATCTGATATAGTTTTCTATACATGCAGCATTTGCCGAAGCATTATTTCTTAAATGTACATTATTCGTAGCATACAGTTGAACATAAGATGTAATGCTCTTATAAATAATGTATGGTATAATATAGCATGTGGGTATTTAATAAATAGCCCGCGTTAGGTTATTTTAAAACTCTCTTTCGAACTAGGCAGCAAGAGATATAAATCCTTAGCCTAATATCGTACTAAATAATTTGAGTCCAACACTGGCGATGTATTTGATCATTTACAACTAACAAAAATATTAGTTTGTTTATTAAGTGGTAATATAAGTGTAATTGACCATATAATTAGATAAATAAAACAAGGTAAGAGTAAGAATATAAATAGTTGTGATAGTCTGCTAAAATTGTGTCTATTCCATCATAAATTCCAAGTTTTATATAGTTTTGATAAAAATACTCTAATGATTAGGATTATATTATATGAAATTATCTTTGGGGTTGAGGAGGGAGGTAAAGGCAAAGGATGATGAGGGAGTAAGGCAGCCGAACTCGAAAACTCGATCAGGTAATGACTTGTACTCGCGCCCTTATCTCAGGACGTTTAGTTGAGTGAGGGGAGTAATAAACTGTACATGGTGGAAAAGTTTTACAGTAAATAGAAATTGTAAACGAGTTCGATCATACAAAAAAATAGGCACCTAGGATGTCATAAGCATAAACCTGTCATAAGAGTTTTCATCATATCCTCAAATATCCTTTATTTACTAAAAGATAAATAAAGATGTGTAAATTAACAATTTGTATGTTAATAACGGGATGAAAGTAGGATTGATGAATAATAGTTACATAAAGTTAAAAATCATAGAAGCTTTAAGGCTTAATCAATGAAAAAATTGTAAATAAATGTTTCACAAGACGGGCTTACATAACTGTCTACGTAAGCCTAACTATACTTTTTGATGAACTACTTAAATACCATTTAACACAAAAATTTATTTATTTTTATTTAAATATAAAACCGATTTAGCCTACCAATTTCTCATAACATTTACAGATTTTGAGGTGGATAAAAACAAGTAAACAATTTTGTGAACAGATTCACGTTACTGCTACAGGTGGAGTTCTTCACCCAAGTATTGATTTACCATTTGTCATTCATGACTCTATTCACACAGATATCGGAGTTAAATGGCTTATTGGTTATGCATAAGTGTGCAAAGCTTTCATTGTACCAAACTTTACAAAATATATAAGGAGGGCGAGTATCAATAAAAATGTTAATTCAATAAACACTGTAATTACACAAAAATTAATTATAGGGATTTATTTTAATTGTGTATTCCATAGTTACTGTGTCATGTATTATATAAAATGGAGTTTTTAACATATTTTGATTTTATTTGTTTTTTGTAGATATTTGTTGATTGGTTTGTGTCCCACAGACACAGATTCCCTAATGTAAGTAAGAAACATATTTCACATTATTAATTAAATTCGTTATTAGTTCACAAAACGATTATACCTAATTATATGGAAAACACAAGCTTGATTATGCATAATTACAAATGTAATCGGAACCAATGTAAACGTAATACTCGATGGACAGTATAACAAGATTGTTAATGATAAAGCTTTTTATTTTCAGCTAATGTTATCAAAGCTTTAAACATGTTAATTATGAAAATATCATTTAGGTTAATCATGCTAGTATTAAAAAAATGTGTCATTAAGCTGTAGATGAATGACATTTTATACCTGGGAAAAATTTCTAGTTTCAACAATGACTGAATCAAATATACATAGATTAATTCAAGCCCATCAATTGATATTCAGTTATCCACTTTTAAACAAGCTTGAAGAAACCGTTAGCTTCTGATTCCTTCGTAATGTTAATGGCAGTGTTTAGCACGGGAGGTTGGAACGGTGAAACAATAACGGCGGCGGTATAGTTTAAAGTTTGGTTCGCGTGACGTTGTACCATATTTTTCTTCAGTCGCATGTTTGAATCGCGAGTGCATGATTTAGCAAGCCGAACCATCACTAAAGTTAGTCATCCTCTAGCAAATGTTCATTTACATTTACATTTCGCTGTATGTGTTCCTGTATCGCAACGGCTGCTCCATTGTTTTTCAAAAGGTATAAAAAGAATGTGAAACATTAACTGCACGATTTTGAGGTCAATTAATTGTGATGAAGAAAGGTTGAGGACAGGATAGTAGCATGTGTAAGGAGTGAATTAAGAGTATGTTCAATACAGCAGTTTTAAGTTGCTGAGCTCTAAAAAAATGTAAATCATTGAATTGAGTTCACAGGTAAAACATGGAATTTTGGCAAAGCCATTGAAGTTAAGGATGAAATCTTGTGTTTATTTAGCGCAATAAATTCATGCTCTTTTCAGAAAAGTGTTTTCATGTGTTACTATATTTATTAAATGTTTACTTGAAGAAAAATAGGTTGGTACTAATGATCTTTAATAATGGATAACTCTGTTCCTTGCAATTTCTCCTAAAAGATTTTTTTTAATACGGTTTTAATTTAACCGTTAATTTTTAAACCATTTCCCCATAACACCTTGTGAATGAATATGATTTAGGAAAAATTACCTTCATGTAAAAGATGAAGGCTAAGAGTAAAATAATCTATCAAAAGCTCTTTTTAGCGAATTTCCCCTATAGGGAAGAAGCTGTTACCGTAGTACTCATGGTAAGACATAAGCCCGAGACCATTGATAACCCCAGAAGCAAAACACTATTCGTTCATTTTCATAAATAAATAAATAAATAAATAAATAAATAAATAAATAAATATATATATATATATATATATATATATATATATATGTCTTTAAGCACGATAACTCGCGTAAAAATGGCCCAATCTTAATGAAATTTGGCATGGATGTGTAAAGTAGTAATTATTCGGACGAGTTCCTAATCCAGCCCAATCGGACTACCGGAAAGGGGGTAAAGGGGGTAAACCCCCCCACAAATGGGCACTGAGAAAAAAGTCTAGTGGTAGACTACAGAAATAAAGAGGGAACCTCATTAAATCTTGTGCTTACCTTGCCGGATGCCATTCTTGAGGCTCCCACCAGCCTTGGGTAGTGTAAGGACTCCAGCCACATCTTGTGTGCGCCACAAGCCATCTTTGGCTGTAATTGTGATGTCATAACTTAATGACGTCACTACTATATCCTTAACTCTTGAGGTAGCAAGCATACTGGACTGGTGTGTGTTCCACTCTGACTAGTTATAGACTCAGTACTGTCTAGTGCCAGACCCCAGACAGCCAGTAGCTACCTCTCTTTGTGTCTGGTGTCGTTCCAAGCTGGATAGTTGCAGCCCCATTACTGTCTAGTGCCAGACCCCAGAAAGCTAGTAGCCACCTCTGTTTGTGTCTGGTGTCGTTCCACCCTGGATAGTTGCAGCCCCAGTACTATCTAGTGCCAGACCCCAGCAAGCTAGTGGCCACCTCTCTTTGAGTCTGGTGTCGTTCCACCCTGGATAGTTGCAGCCCCATTACTGTCTAGTGCCAGACCCCAGCAAGCTAGTGGCCACCTCTCTTTGTATCTGGTGTCGTTCCACCCTGGATGGTTGCAGCCCCATTACTGTCTAGTGCCAGACCCCAGCAAGCTAGTGGCCACCTCTCTTTGCGTCTGGTGTGCGTTCCACCCTTGATAGTTGTAGCCCCAGTACTGACTAGTTCCAGACCCCAGCTAGCTAGTGACCTCTTCTCGTGTTGTCAGCGGGTTGGTTCCATCGATTAAAATTGATTTAGCCCACAAATCGGCCACAGATGTAGGACTTAGAATCAGAATCCCCCCTAATACTTCAGTATCAACCTTTCTGTTTAAGCCAGTTTTGATTTTATTCTTAATCCAATGATTAATTCTTTTTTTCCTAAATTTCTGCTAGTTTAACTATATTTATACCAAAAGCGTCATAATTATGTTAATGAGTTACTGTTACGTTAAAAAAACTGGCTTGTTTGAAATGCTAAATAAGACATAGGAACAAGGGGCGGGTTGTGATTCAAAGAACTGGATCTGCAGTTCGCTTCTGGGCTGATTTATTTTTTACTTTACACAACACACAGAGGCAGAAAGAGGTGGTAGCTGCTAGCAGATCGGATCTGGAACTAGGTAGTGTTATGGCTACAACTATTGTGGCAAAATTCAACATTTCTAAAATAAAAGGTTGATCTCATTAGAAGACTAATTTGATGATATGAGTTTTGGTTCCAAGCTGGCTCTTGCTTTTAATATTATGATTAGAGACATATACCACAAGACTTATTTTCATTTTGATTGTTTCAAGTAAAGTGAACATTAAATTTAGCAAATTTTCAGCTTTTTAAAAATACTCAATACAGCTTCGAAGATAATTACAACAGATTATCTGATATATAATTTAATAATCAACCAAACATTATAAAAATATAAACATTTGAGGAGTTAAATTTTGAACAAAATAGGACAAGTACGAGTTATTATGAACTTTTACAATTTCTATTGCAAAATTTTGAAGGGTACCAGATGCTTCATTGTTAAAGCTAGTATTTAATAAATAGTATAGTATATGCCAAGATAAAACTGCAATCAAAGACTTATTTAAGTAATGAAAACATTATTAAAACGTTTGTAATTTGGACACTGAATTTCATTTAATATAAATAAATTTTCTATAAACGGTTAATTTGAATGTATAGGCTAAATAAAATATTTGAGACTCCAATTGTAACAAATTTATTAATTGTAATTAAAACAAGTACAAATCAAGAACATTGAATTAATAATAATGATGGCTGTAATAATAATATTCCCTTAACCATAACCATTACTGACAAAAAATTATGTAACTGCTGCAAACATGTTGGTTTCAAGAGGGGGTTCCAATCCTACACAACTACCTGCTCCTCCCTCAAGACTAATTTTAACTTTACAATTTGGTACACAGCCTCAACTGCTCAACCACAGTCTTGATTTATAGCTCATTTGAAAGAGAAAAACTATTTATCGATTCCAGTTATCAGATTTTTGATATCGCTTTAGGTTTAAATATAAAAATAATGATTAATTATATTTTTATAAATTGTATTGGTTGTGATATCAAGGGAAGGATATCACTGGAATATCTGGATAATTTTGTTTAAATTATCCAGATATTAAATATACTATCCTTTAAATATTAATATACTATCGTTTAAATGAGCTAGCTATAAATCAAAAATTTTGGTTGAGTGGTTGAGGCTGTATTGGATTTGAAAATTTGGGTGGAGCAGTTACGAATGTGATGTGAAGTTTTTCGTGACTGGAACCCTCTCTTAAAAAATACTATACAAAAATATTAACTACAGTATTACAGGCAATTATAGCTACTGTCATAATTAAAATAAAAGTATTATGCTTTAACAAAAGCTGTTACAGTGGGCCCTACTTGCAATATTATCAGCATTAAAATAATTAAGAAAAAATACAATGCAAGAATATTAGGTAACAGTTTTAGACACTACATCCATTAAAATTAAACTTGAGAAAACCCCTTTACTGTTCTGGCCGACACAGTAGGCCGACTATTATAGTACTGACAATTTTATAACTGCTGCTTAAAAGTCATAAATAATCGAAAAGTCACAACTAATCACTACTTTGCTCTGTTTCATATCTTTACAACTCCCTACCATAATTATAAAAGGCTGAAGTGTGGGACCATACCGTACATATTTCCGTTTTATCTCCTGCACCGCAGCCAAAATGTCTGTTTCACTTGAAAGAAATGAATTTCCTGTTTCGAAGGCTTGTTCAGTCCTTTTCCATGTATCATGCTAATTTTCCTCGTGTACAGAAGATAGTTAAGTAGAGGCAGGATGGCCACACTTGATCCTTGATCCACAACTATCCTCTGAAAAAAAGGCAGACATACCAGTAATAATTTTTATGTACCAACATAATAGCAACATGTTTTTTTGTAATGCACCATAATAGTTTTGTAAGACTGGTTGGGTGCCCTGTCAGAGGCCTGAGGGAGGTTATTGAAGATGGCAAAGCACCCTGCATTATAATTTTCAAATGTTGTAAAAATTGTTGATAGCCCACCGAAAATATGTCATCAAATTATTATTTTTTTGACTACAGGGCTTACTATTTTTTTCTTTACAGTTTTATTTATAAATCTGAAAAATTCCAATAAAAATTACACCGGGTGTCCCGTAATAACCCCCCCCCCCCCCATCTTTTTCCTATATTTTTCAAATATCAATCCCTCACCACCCCCAAACATTGTTGGGTAGTTGATACTTTATTTTGAGTAGGTACCCAATTTCGGCCGTCATCTTCGATCCGCCATATTGGATCCAAAATATACTTTTCAAATGTAAAAGTGGGGTTGTGACCCATCATTTTACGCTAGATTTTTTCACTAAATTACAATGCTGCAATCCGTTTTTTAATATCTCGATTTGTTCTTAAGATATGACTACTTTAAATTTTATTAATACTAAAAATGTATTTATTTTCAACCAATTTAAGCATTACAAATTGATAAAATAGGCTAATTTTTAGTTTTTGAGGAATTCATATTTTTTTAAATGTTTATTAGAAATTTATCAATATCTTGAAAACTAAACATGATAATTAAAATCGGGTTGCGGCATTGTATTCGGCGTAAAACTCTAGATTGAAATGATGGTTCACAACACTATATTCATATTTGAAATAACTTACCTCATTTCAAAATGGCGGATCCAAAATGGAGGCCAAAACATTATTGGATTGGAGGAAGTTAAGTGGAAATAATTCAACAATGACTGGTGGTGGTTATTCGTCACTATCTAGCATAATTTTGTGGTTATGGCCTATTTGATCAATTTTTAATGTTTAAATTGGTTGAAAATAAATAAATTTAAAGTATTCATATTATGAGAACCAATTGATATATTAAAAAACGAATTGCGGAATTGTAATCAGTGAAAAAATCTAGCTTGAAATAATGGGTCACAACACCACTTTTACATTTGAAAAAAATATTTTTGATCCAATATGGCGGATCCAAGATGGCGGCCAAAAATTGGGTACCTAATCAGAATGAAGTATTAACCACCCAACAATGTTTGGGGGTTGTGTGGGATTGATATTTGCAAAATATAGGAAAAAGTTGGGGGGGGGGGAATATTATAGGACACCCGGTATATTACATTGGGGAAATGTTGCATTTATTAAATAATAATGTAATAAAGGAAATTTTTATAAAAAACGTAACAACAAATTAAAAATGTGACAACTACAATTTAAAATTTTTCAAAACAAATACATTAAATGCCGTTTGATTAATGATTCTTCAATTACTATGAAAAACGTAGTGTCTTTTTGCTTGTAAAAAAAACAATTTTACACGTTGAAAACCCCCAGAGTAAACGTCCGCCCAATGTTCTTATGATTTAGCTAATCCCAAATTTATAATTTTAAATGTTAAGTCGAAATTGTCATTAATAATAACTTTATATTAAGTCGATGTTATATTATTACCTGATGCAATGGTTTTAAGATGTTTTATTGCCTGTTTCCTGTCCTTATCCCTAGTTTGTTGTTCCTTGGTATTTGCTATAGTCAGGATTTTATTCCTGTACGCTGTGATATTGTTTGAAAGACTTCTCTTTTTCGGGATGGAGATGGTCAAAATCTTGAAGAAACTGGAAACACACAAAGTTTATTTAAAAAGAGTTTTTTTTTTAGCTGTTTATAGAAAATTCTATGTACTCTTGAAAGGAGAATTTATTCTTAATGGAGTTTAAGTGAAAAAATTAATAAGGTTCGAACCATAAACTTTGGCCAGAATTATCTCCCATTATTATAATCCTATAAGCCTACTTTCTGAAAAATCGCCAATATTATTTATTTTTCTCATTAACTAAATGACATTACGTTTGCCAGTATATACAAAGGGGGGGGGGACAAAGGGGGCAGATTGCCCCGGACCATAAAAGAACAGGGCCACATTTTCAGCTGAGTATTTTTAATTTATTTCATCATAATAATTAATTCTTTAAATATATTTCAAAAAGACCGTCTATATTTTTGATTGCAAACAAAGAAAATCAAGTTGGATGTCGACTGATAGCGCCACGGTTCCGAAAATTCAACCCTTGATTAGTGTACTCAAATAAATTACATTATTTTATAGGCCTATTTTATACAATTCTAAGACATATTGGCAAATATATGTAGAAATACCTTTAAATTGAAACAACAAATATTAAACTCCTTCCAGCCGTTCTTGAGTTATGACTATGAAAAGAAATCCCCTCGCCTTAGGGGTATTCCTAGCCTACAAGTTTTTTTCAAACTCCGTAAGGTCTTAACTTGGGTACAAGTCCGTGGGAGTTAACACGTTGGTCCGAAATGGCTAATTATTTTATAATTTATCTATCACTGGAGACAAATTAAGTTACTTAGTTCAAATAATATGGTTTTATCAAGTGACGTATATTAACTTCACTTAACAAGTGGTGGTATTTAAATCAATCATGTTGTCTAAAAGAAACACAAAGAATTAATTTGAGGAAATATTGAAAATCATTTCAAATTTCAGTCGCCTACTCGGGTTAGTTTACTTAATGTAAAGATCCAGATTCCAACACGTTAACAAATGAACAGTACTGACAGGATAAAAGTTAAAAATCCTTTTGAAAACACAGCAAACATCAATACATAATTTCAACCACTTCTCTGCTAGGCACCTCTACGCTGGCAAATGCCACTGTCAGTCGTCAGTTGCTGCCAGCATAAAAGTACCATTAAAATCCAAAATTATCTTAAAATTATTTTTAAAATTCACCATTCTCATTAATGTCCTTCGTACATTGTAAATGACTTTACAAAATTATTTCAAAATTACCCTTTGTTATTTGGGAATGACTTTATAAAATTAATTCGAAATTATGTCAATGAATACAAGACAAACATTTACGGCTGGCAGAAACCATACTTTGTTTGATGTGTTATGTTGAAACGCCAAAACAAATTTAATAATCCTGAATAACAGTAAAAATTACACTCAGAATAGAACTTAAAACATTGTGGGCATACCAAACAACATTTGGATCAAACCACAAAAATGTAAAAATACGATAATCGTACGTTGGAACACACTGACTTTATAGTTATATCCCCATAACCCTGAAATTTTACCAAGCCCGCAAATATAATTGAATGATTTAACTGAGGAAGTATTTTTCAAATCGGCTAAATTTATAGGGCCTATAGTCAATGGGTAGATATGTGATCTCATGACATTTTATTATGACATTATTGACTAAACAATACGGTAACTTTTATTGCCATAAATCTCAAACTCACCAGTAAAATTCTGTTGTAAGACGTGGAGGCCCCAATCCTGCAGGAAGCGTGAAGTTTCTTCACCCATTATTCACAAAGGAAACAAAGAAACAAGTCACTATAATAAACAGTCCAACCAGTTACACCAACAACTCACTCAGGACTGCATGGGTCGAAGATTAGAAATATGACGCTGTCATCAGTGTGATTGCGCATGCGCGGACACCTGTCAGGTACAGGGACGGTTAGAGCCCACCCTCTGGTAGGCTGTGGTACGCTGCAAACCCCAGCCTTGGAAGTGCGTCGCGTCTATACGCTAGGGTCCCTCACAAACATTTTGTTTTTTGCCACATGACATTCTATATGTGACTACCACAATGCGCGCCTGGTTTTAGGCAGAGGAATACAAAATATCTTGGGCATTGAACGAGCACTAGTACGGGCTGGGGCTAAGTGTGACGTCACTGATTTCATCACACTAGCATTGCTAGTGTCCGCAACATTTGTTTATTGTTAACGCCTAGATTCTAGTCTGGACTGTTTCAACATTACACTGCTAGGAACGGACCAAAGCCAAATTGGAGATGTAATGTGTGTGACTCCAGACCACATTGGTTTGCCGCATGCCGCTGGTTGTAGCGCCAAGAATCATGCGAAATCAACATTTACTCGCAATCTGGAGCTCTGATTTTTCTCAGTGGGTTTTTTGAGTTTTTTACATAGAAAAATTTAAATAATCCAATTTTTGTTGGAACCATTGGATTCAGCTCAAAAAACAAATAATTTAGTATTTTGAATCACTGCTCTATGTCCATTAGTAACCGAGATATTGAAAGTGGTAAACACAGTACGTTGTCCGAATGTTAACCTTATGGGAAATAAGTAAAATTCTATATCTCGCTTATTTCTCAACATATCTTGATCAAACTTGGTAAATGGCTTCTTCTAGTTCAGCCCTACTAAATATTGAATTAAAACTACCCAGTTTTAATATACTGTAGCAGCAAACCTGCATACTCATTCCCCATGTTATTCTTATGGAGCTTACCGAAACATGTCAAATCTCGCTATGTTGGATTGAAATATGTTGTTTTGCACTTGAAATTCGCTGAGTATGCAGGTCTGCTGCAACGGGGGTATTTTTCTCTTTAAAAGATTTCGTTCCTTAAAATTCATTCGAAAATCTCCACTTAATCACTAAGCTGTAAAGTTGATTATTTGTTTCGACCGACACTCGTAACCTAAATTATTAATGCGAAACACGTGTTCAAATTGACCAACAACGATTCGCTAAAGTTCCATGCTGTTAATCTGCACAAACAAAAAATAATACCTCACAAATCGAGACATGTGTCAAACAAACAGTTTCATGACTACAGATAGTGTGTTGCGATATAATGAATTAGTGAAGCGCTGCCACATTGGCTCGTGATAAATTGCAGCATACACGACTTTGAGCACGCAACCTCGATTATATCGAGCACCGATAGTTCGGCCGCCCTTACTTCCTCATTGTTTATTTATCATTTATCATCAAATTACTCAGTAAATTGACGTTATTTTTTACCCTGTTTATCTACGAAAACTTGATAATTAATGAAAACTTTCTTTATTTATGCGATTTAAGGAAGGGATAAAAATGGACGATATAAATTTGTCTACAAAACCTTGAAACATCTATTTTGGAAATTTTCCGAATTAGAACTTTAATTAGTTTGTAGTAGACTATAAATGCCATTTAAGGAATGAAATTGTAGCTGAATTTAAATTTTTTTAGTCCATTTTAAGCTGGGTCCTTAATTGAAAAATCTAACACGGTAGATTTAAAGGTGTAAAACTATATTCGAATAAAAAACTTTTGCAGCTTTTCTTTTGTGACGACTGGAATATTCCCATTCTCTGATAACCTGATGTATTTTAATCAATGACTTGATTAAACTCCGGTGCGACCAGAGTGAGACGATGGCGTGTTGGATGATGTAATAATCATTGGATTGTTTCGTAAACTAGCTCGGACACGCAGAGACTGTCATTTGAGACCCGACTTGGCCACAAGCAACCACATTCAACCAAAGTCAATCCTTTTAGATAATCTAACTTTACCTATAGTAAAGTAATAATAATAATACTAGAAGTATCAAACTATGTAAAGAGGGTATTTCGAAAATAAAAATAATTATCTAAATTTGACTGGATTATTTACAATTATTTAGTTGATTCTTTTGTTGTAATATCTTGAAAAAATTATAAGGATATCATACTTCATAGGATAATTTCTGTAATAAGGTTTTCATCTATTAAATCATCTCTAATACTGTAAACTATTTTTCAGTAAAAACAATTTGGGTTAAACACTTTTATTTTTATAATCATATGATTTAAAACGATTTAACCACATTCAAGTTGCGATCAATAACTGGGTTCATAGGACACCTAATAAACATTAATGTGTTATTTTATTCACTATTCTGGTGGGGAAGGCGTCTTAGAAGACTTGATTTGCATAACCAATATCACTTGGCCAGATTGTGACGGGGGGGGGGGGGTGGTCTCTTTGTTATGGGGGGGGGGGGTGGGGGGGAATAACGAACAAGTTTGCTGTCTTACCTGCAAGCACCAAGGTATGTGCTGTTTAAGAAAGATGCTACAAATGAAAAGGTAAAGTTAAAGAATAACTCATGATACACGTCGTTTTGTGGTCAGAAAGCTCTGAAACTTTTTTTGCGTTTTATGGGTTGTTACTGTATTATAAAAAATAGTTAGATTGTTATGCCCATTTTTAGATGAAAAAATATATAGTATGATTTACATTAAGCATGGCGTATCATTTACTATCCTGTAAAAGTAGTTTTTACTACATAGTCAGTTTATAATAGTGATGGGCAAATCTTCGTATATAACTTTAACTCATTTAGTTTTTTTTTATTAAACACTAAGCATATATTACAATATTTAATTTTGATCATTCATTCATTTTTGCACCCTTCAACTGGAATTACTATACCTACTTTGTAAGTCCTTACAAAACTATTACTTTGGACCCCATTAACAAGAGACATTTTAAGGGAATTAAACTGAATTTATTTGATTCAATAATATAAATAGCGTATAGGGCTAAAGTGTCGTTTTCTAGGCTCCAGGACGTGCTTCCATATAGAGGAAGGTCGAGAACTTAAAACGATTGATGTTCTGTGAAAAGTCTTCAAAAGAGGTAAGAAAACCATCTTTCCCTTGAAAACATTACACTATTTTAAACCCCATATCACAAAAAGGATATTTTATAAGTACAAAAATATGTCAACAGAACTTTGAGTTTATGAATTATGACACAATTCCGTTGTTAAGGCTAAGCAACGGCACCAATAAAACAATATGGTCGCCACTAGACTGTCATTTAAAGCGTCGTAAACCGAGCTTTTTGCGTCGTTTTAGAATTTGAAGTAAATAACCGATCAGATGACTTAAAGTTTCTAGGGCGAAGCCAAATACTGTACCTTCTGCATCTAACTTCATTAAATAGATAATTACATTGTGGCGTGGTGAAAAGAATAAA